>VMBQ01002911.1:0-17795 GCA_007657795.1 Dreissena rostriformis | reverse complement strand
CAAACAACTGATTTCTGATGGTTTGATAATACATACATATTTTTTTAAAAAAAAAAAAAAAAAAAAATCGCTCGCCTCTTCAACTTAAAAAAAAAATCCGTTGACCAACAGATCAATTTGGAATGGCCTTAATTACAACCATTAAAAGTTGACCAATGATCAATCTATGACGTTCTGCACTATAAATTGGAGCATACCTTGTTGTTTAATATCACAATGATTATTTTGTTCCTTACATTGATGTTTACCTTAAAATAGATCGCAAAGATGATCTGATAAATCCTGAGAGCGAGGAACTGGGTGAAAAGTTGGGAGAAATCAATGACGAATTTCACAATGGTATGTATAATATTATATAATGGTGCAAGAACTGAAGAAAAGTCGCAGGTATAATTGTTCTATGAAACTGAAATTTAGTTTCATGTGTATGATTACTTTTAATACTAAAATTGTTTTTTGCTCTTTCAACTTAATGGATAAAAAGCTTTGCATTAAAACCATATATTGTTTTTGAATTTCACTCACAACATGGAAATTGAAATGGAGAACATTTTTCAAATAACTTGTGGGTAGCATGTACTAATAAAGTTTGAAATAAGTTTGGTAAATAAATTTTGCTCTCAAAACCAAATACATCAACAATCCTGTAATTTTAAAACTCTTAAAGATAAATCTTCTTCATTTATTTTTTTTACCAAACATAGAAAAATGACAATATTCATATTTCTTTGCGACAGTTAAAAGACCGAGGGAGGCAGTGCTTGACTCGGCTTCTGTTTCCATGATCGCCAACATGGGGCGCTTGAAGGCGCAGGCGCTCTCGACAGAATTTGTGCGCTTTAGTCCGGCGGAGTTTGCAAGTCGAATAGTAAGTTGTGTTTGACTGCTTTGGAAATGAAAAAGCTTGTGCAGGTTTTGATTTAGGAGAAATCTGCATGATTTTCAAGTTATATTTGATTGTGGAGAGGCATTTAATAGGCCTCTATTATATAAGATGAAAAACCCCTGCCTTCTGAACACTCAAGAAGCCACATTTATTAATCTGCTTGAAACTCAGTCAGAAAATTTGTCAAACTGGGTCACATGAGGTCAGAAAGAAGGTGACCTACATGTAGGTCAAATTTACGAAAATGCTTGTGAATCCTCTAGAACACACATTTTTTAGCCAAAGAACATAAAATGTTGTCATAAAATTTCTTCTTATTAAAACTGGACTGAGTTCATCAATGGCTCATGTCTCTGGAAGATCATTTACACCATGGGGTGGAGCAGTTTTTAACCAGGTTTTCCGAAGGAAAAAACTGGTTATTAGATTGNAAAATGATAATATTCATATTTCTTTGTGACAGTTAAAAGACCGAGGGAGGCAGTGCTTGACTCTGCTTCTGTTTCCATGATCGCCAACATGGGGCGCTTGAAGGCGCAGGCGCTCTCGACAGAATTCGTGCGCTTTAGTCCGGCGGAGTTTGCAAGCCGAATAGTAAGTTGTGTTTGACAGCTTTGGAAATGAAAAAGCTTGTGCAGGTTTTGATTTAGGAGAAAACTGCATGATTTTCAAGTTATATTTGATTGTGGAGAGGCATTTGATAGGCCTCTATTATATAAGATGAAAAACCCCTGCCTTCTGAACACTCAAGAAGCCACATTTATTAATCTGCATGAAACTCAGTCAGAAAATTTGTCAAACTGGGTCACATGAGGTCAGAAAGAAGGTGACTAGGTCAAATTTACGAAAAAGCTTGTGAATCCTCTAGAAGACACATTTTTAAGCCAAAGAACATAAAATGTTGTCATAAAATTTCTTCTTATAAAATCTGGACTGAGTTCATCAATGGTTCATGTCTCTGGAAGATCATTTACACCATGGTGTGGAGCAGTTTTTCTTATTTGACTGAAGTGAAACCATTTGAACACTCTAGAATTTACATTTTTGGACCCAATCATTATGCAACTTATGCAGATCATTTGTTCTGATGAACTCAGAATTACTCAGCTGAGTTAAAAAAATAAGTTCAGGTCCATTGAAAAATATTGTTGCTACAGAGTGTTATAGTTTTCCTAATATGGCAAAATTGAAAGCTTGTTAACATTACCCGCTCAAAGAGTTTAGTTTCTTTGGGTCTGGTTTGAGGGGATCTAGTCTAATTGTCCCTTTCATTGTTTTATACATTTGTTGAAGATAATAAGCTTGGCCTTAAAAATCGTATTAAATAGCGCACTATTTAAATCTATATACCCCCAAAAACTCTTTTAAGATACATTTGATAAAAAATTAAAGCCCCATTACTACTCAAAAACAACGAAAATTTTGAACTATATCGCCTAAAATATAGTTAAACAATTAAAAATCAGTGTTTCTTATGGCAATTGCCGAAATTTCAACGCCAGATGTGGTCTGGTAACATAAATGTTTGCAGATAGAAAATGCTTGTTTTTTTTTTTTGCATATTTAATTCCATTTTAATTTCCCGCAACGATATCTATTCATGCGACACATGAACACTGACATGGTACCATTTTAGTGTTTGTGTGTCGTATGAATAGATATATTTGCTTGAAATTAAAATGGAATTAATTGTGTCACAAATATATAAAAACAAGCATTTTGTATCAACAAAAATCTATGTTACCAGAGCACATCTAACGTTGAAATTTTGGCTACTGCTATAAGGAACACTTATTATTTATATGCTAACTTTATTTTACAAAATATTTAACAAAATTGTTGATTTTTTAGCATTATAGAGGCTTTAAGAAGTGTTTTAAACACACTTGCATTTCCACTCACAACAAGCAGTTTTGCAAAAGAATATGACATAAAGTGGCTTTAAATGAATTGCATTTTGTTTAAACCTATTTATTTAAGCTCGATTGCATAGAAAGCCTAAGGCTTATTTGAAATGCTCTTAAGTCCGTTTCCTGGGACTTGAACCAGTACTTGGTGTCTATGGGGGAGATCTAAAAAACGCGTCCATAGTGAGGATGGAGCCTGTGACCTCCCGGTCGCTAGGCAGACACCATATCCGTTGCGCCACGGCAAATTGCATTTGAACAATGTCCTGTTATCGTTTTCTTTCAGAGCTCATTTTTTGGGTGTAGGCCAATAGCCCATGACGAGGAAGTCCGAATCTCGGCAAACACCTGGGCCGCGCTGGGTCGCTCAGCCGCCCCCTTGTTTGCAAGGACCCCACCACTGAACCTTATGTAAGAGTTACTTCCCATGTCTATTTGTCTCTTTTAAAAGGTTCAAAATAGGGCATCATTTAATTTTTAGCACACCTGAGTACTTCGTGCTCATGGGGAGCTCTTAGGATACCCTGTTTTCCGTCAGTCTGTGGGTCCGTTAATTTTGAAGCTTATAGTGCTCATTGTGATGTCTGTCGTGCATCCATTATGTTTTTCTTCTAATAACTTATCCTCCTGAACTGCCGGGTAGATTTTAATGCCCCAATGGGCGGCATATAGTTTTTGCACTGTCCGTTGGTCAGTCTGTCTGTCTGTTCGTCACACTTCGTGTCCGCTCTTTAATTATCCCTTGCCATAGGCAGAGGGATATTGTTTTGGCATTGTTCTTCCTTCCATCTGTCCGGCATTTTTGTGTCCGGAGCCATATCTTGGAAGTGCTTTGGCGGATTTCATTGAAACTTGGTATGAGTATATATATGGATAAGAGGATGATGCAAGCCAAATGGCATTGTACACCATCTGTTAATAACGGAGTTTTTGCCCTTTGTATCTTAAAAAATGCTTTTTAATATAAGCTTAGAGCTTTGTCTACATTAACACATGAGCCAGAGCCATGAAACTTGCCATAGTTGTTCTCAATCATCTGGGGATGCTTCACATTAAACACCCATAATCCTAGGGGCATCGGTCAAGGTCACACATTGAGGTCAAAGGTCACAAATTTGATGAATTATTAATTATTTAGTCATTCCTTTACTATGCATCAAGGGAGTCTGTAATATCTGTCCACAATTGTTCTCCATTATCTAGCTGATTGTCAAATTTAAGATCCAGGTTGCTAGGGTCATGGTCAAAGTCACACACAAAGGTCAAAATCACACATTTTGATTAAATATGCCTTATTTGGTAAGGATTCCACCATACTAAAATGGATTCTCAAAATGTCCTGATGCAGTGCAAGACCTATGTGTTTTTGACCAAAGTCAAGGTCACACATCACAGGTCACACATTTGTAGAAATATTTATTATTTAGCCATTATTTTACTATGCATCAGTGGATTCTGTAAAAACCGTCCATAATTCTTCTCAATCTTCTTCCTTGCTATGTGTCATATGTAAGATTCATGTCTAGGGTTAAGGTCAAGGTTCATGTCTAGGGTGTAGGTCAACGTCACACAATATACTTCATGTAAGGTCATACGATTCACATCGAGGGTCAAGGTTACACAAATGCTTCATGTAAGGTCGTACGCTAAACCCCTAAACTGACCAGCATTTTTTCCAGAATTATGTATACATCTTTGTACTTAGAAAAATACAGGTAAGAGATTTTGTGCTCCAACAAGGGAGAGCATATAGACGCTGACTTGTCTGTCCTTCCTTCTCTCATAATTATCCACCGCCAAAGGCGGAGGGATATAGAATTGGTGTTGTAACTCCGCAGTGCTTTTCACCCTTATATAACAGAGGCCGAAATTTGGCTTCTTCCCATTTGAAAATAAACTATTTTTTTCCCAAAATTGATAGAGGAATTTCCAAAATTGTAAAAAAAAACAAAAAAAAACCAAAAAAAAAAAACTAAGACATATTTGGCATCTCCCAAATTAAAAGCAATGAGCTCTAATATGATTAAGAATACACCACATTGTGTCTTTTAATACTTCTGCACAATGAAAAAGACCCTGTTTAATAAACTTTTAAAAACACGGTCTTCCCAAAATGAGCAATTATCACGCATGAAATTCCCAATTTAAAAGGCTAGGGTCTACTCCCAATTTCCTAATGAAAAGCCCTGGTCCGTCCATCTGTTAGTATGTTCATCTGTCCGATTTGCACCCATCCTTAAACAAAATGTATTGGCGGGGGATATAAATTCAATTAATTTGCTTGTTCAAGTAGTTCTCATTCGATCTGCACCAAACTTGGTCAGAAGTTGTTTCTAGATAATGTCTAGGCCAAGGTCGAACATGTGTCATGCCGGATCAAAAACTAGGTCACCAGGTCACTTGGTGCAATTCAAACATTCAGCATGGTGTCGCTCTCTATTTCAAGTAGTTTACATCCAATCTTCCCCAAACTTGGTCAGGAGTTGTATCTAGATAATGTCTACGCCAAGTTCGAACATGGGCCATGCTGGGCCAAAAACTAGGTCACGGGGTCACCTAGTTCGTTTTAAACATTCAGCATGGTGTCCACTCTCTTATTAGCTCTACTGGCCGAAGGCCGGAAGAGCTTATGTCATGGTGTGGTTTCCGTCGTCCGTCCGTCCGTCCGTGCGTGCGTGTGTGTGTGTGTGTGCGTGTGTGCGTCCGTTAGACTTTTTCTTGTTTACGCGATAAAGTCCACAGTTTTCATCCGATTCTTTTCAAACTTGTTTAGTGGCTTAATATTCATGAGGACTCGAACCCTATTTAAAATGGGTTACATCAGACCGTCCGTCTGCCGTCCGTCCGTGCGTCCGTCCGTGCGTAAGACTTTTTCTTGTTTACGCGATTAACTCCACAGTTTTCATCCAATTCTTTTCAAACTTGTTCAGTGTCTTTATATTCATTAGGACTCAAACCCTATTGAAAATGGGTTACATCAGACCGTCCGTCTGCCGTCCCTGCGTGCGTCCGTGCATGCGTTAGACTTTTTCTTGTTTACGCGATAAACTCCACAGTTTTCATCCGATTCTTTTCAAACTTGTTCAGTGTCTTTATATTCATGAGGACTCGAACCCTATTGAAAATGGGTTACATCAGACCGTCCGTCTGCCGTCCGTGCGTGCGTCCATCCGTGCGTTAGACTTTTTCTTGTTTACGCGATTAACTCCACAGTTTTCATCCGATTCTTTTCAAACTTGTTCAGTGTCTTTATATTCATGAGGACTCGAACCCTATTGAAAATGGGTTACATCAGACCGTCCGTCTGCCGTCCGTGCGTGCGTCCGTCCGTGCGTTAGACTTTTTCTTGTTTACGCGATAAACTCCACAGTTTTCATCCGATTCTTTTTAAACTTGTTCAGTGTCTTTATATTAATGAGGACTCGAACCCTATTGAAAATGGGTTACATTAGACCGTCCGTCCGTGCGTGTGTAGACTTTTTCTTGTTTACGCCATAAACTCCACAGTTTTTATCCGATTCTTTTAAAACTTGTACAGTGTCTTTATATTCATGAGGACTCGAACCCTATTGAAAATGGGTTACATTAGACCGTCCGTGCGTCCGTGCGTGCGTTAGACTTTTTCTTCTTTGCGCGATAAACTCCACAGTTTTCATCCGATTCTTTTCAAACTTGTTCAGTGTCTTTATATTAATAAGGACTCAAACCCTATTGAAAATGGGTTACATCAGAGTAAAAAGTCCAGAATTATCGCCCCTTGAATTTGTATTGGTCCGAGGCATTTAAGTAGGTTGTTTTATTGGTTGCAATTATAAATTTAAAATTAAATAAAATATAAGCCATCTGATAATTCATTTGGAAAGGATGAAAGGATTTGTGTTTTCAGTATTCCCTTGCATGATGCCTTTCCATTCCATTGACATTCCAGCCAGTAGAGCGATTCAGGCCCTCATGGGCCTCTTGTTCAAGTAGTTTTCATCTGATCTTCACCAAACTTGGTCACAAGTTTTATCTAGATGATGTCTAGGTAAAGTTCGAACATGGTCCATGCTGGGCCAAAATCTAGGTCACGGGGTCACTTAGTGCGTTTTTAACATTCAGCATAGTGTCTGCTCTCTAATTCAAGAAGTTTTCATCCAATATTCACATAACTTGGGCACAAGTTTTATCTAGATGTTTAGGCCAAGTTGAAACATGGGCCATGCCTCGCCAAAAACTAGGTCACAGGGTCAAAAACTAGGTCAGGGGTCACTTAGTGCGTTTTAAACATTCAGCATGGTGTCCGCTCTCTATTTTGAGCTGTTTTCATCTGATCTTCACCAAACTTGACCAAAAATTTTATCTAGATGATCTCTAGGCCAAGGTCGAATATGGGCCCTGCTGGGCCAAAAACAAGGTCACGAAGTTACTTAGTGCGTTTTAAACATTCAGCAGTAGTGACAAAGTTACAGTTGGGGGCATTCATGTCGTGTGGACACATTTCTTGTCCAAAGTGTTTTGGTCCATTATCATAATTATGAATGTAGGTCACAAAAGAGAGGGTGATACTTTTAAATGCCTTGGCCAATCGACGTGCCTAGTGAACTGCACCTGAGAAAAGATATCATGAAAACGATTTTTATGCCCCCACCAGGAGGCATTAAGTTTTCGCACTGTCCGTTGGTCTGTCTGTCTGTATATCCGTCTGTCCCTCACACTTTTTGTGTCCGCTCTCTAAATAAGTAGTTTTCATCCAAACTTGGTCAGAATTTGTATCTAGATGATGTATAGGCCAAGTTCGAAGATGGGTCATGTCGGGTCAAAAACTAGGTCACAGGGTCACATAGTGCGTTTTAAACATTCAGCATGGTGTCAACTCTCTAATTCAAGTAGTTTTCATCTGATCTTAACTAAACTTTACCAAAAGTTGTAGCTAGATGATGTCTAGGCCAAGTTCGAACATGGGTCATGCCGGGTCAAAAACTAGGTCACGGGGTCACTAAGTCCGTTTTACACATTGATCATGGTGTCCGCTCTCTAATTCAAGTAATTTTTATCCGATCTTCACCAAACTTGGTGAGAAGTTGTATCTAGATGATCTCTAGGCCAAGTTGGAACATTGGCTATGCTGGGCCAAAAACTAGGTCACGGGGTCACTTAGTGCATTTTAAAATTCAGCATTGTGTCCGCTCTCTAATTCAAGTAGTTTTCATCCTATCTTCACCAAACTTGGTCAGAAGTTGTATCTAGATGATGTCTAGGTCAAGTTCGAATATGGGTCATGCCAGGTCAAAAACTAGGTCACCTGATCCAGGGCTTTTCACCCTGATATAACAGTAACAGGGGCCGCAATTCGGCCCCTTCCCAATCCAAAATAAGGTCATTTTTTTTCCAAAATTGATAGATGAATTTCCCAAATTGTAAAAAAAAAACATTTTTTTATTTTTTATTTTTTTTATTTAGACATATTGGGCATCTCCCATATTGAAAGCAATTAGCTCTATTATGATTAAGAATGCACCACAATGTGTCTTTTAATACTTCTGCACAATGAAAAAGACCCTGTTTTAAAAACTTTTAAAAACACGGTCTTTCCAAAATGAGCAGTTATCGCGCATGAAATTCCTAATTTAAAAGGCTAGGGCCTCTTCCCAATTTCCTGATGAAAAGCCCTGGGGTCACTTAGTGCGTATTCTGTGTCAATGCGGCATGTGGGATTATTCGTCACCTTAGTGACAAAGCTCTAGTTTGGTTCACCTTGGGACTTAAATTCCCAATCTCAAAAGGTATAAATTTTTACCAAAATTCCTTAAAAAAGGTTTCCAAATTCATTTTTTATAAAGAAATTGCAACGTCCAGTTTATCTCCAGCTCTATGAGTACAAACTTAGCAAATATAATATTTAAGACACTTTTATAATCAATTTTATAGTAATTGAGAGCAAAAAAAGACAAATAAAATTCTCAATTCTAGTCAAAAGGATGTGATTTTTCCCAATCCAAAGGTCCCAGTCCCATCCCAAAACTGGTGGAAAAAAACAACACTACTCCAATATGACAACATGACTAATAAATTGTTTGTTCTGGTTTAACCTTTAATGAATGTTGTGTTGGCTCTTTTGCTTTAGTCTGGTGCTGTGTCTGTGGGGTTTTAACAACCAGATACAACTACAACAATACATGTACATGTATGACATTGTTGGGTCAATATAAGAAAACTTACATTTAGAATTCTGGCGAGGGCCAGAGTAAAGATGGTTAACTTACATGTAAAAGCCATGGTGACTTATTGAATATATATGACATTGATACTCATGATTTTAAGACGAATTCCCAAATTCACAATTTGTAACTTTTTCTTCAAATTTGCCCAAGAATAGCACTTGTACATACAATACTTGTTCGGATTTCTGACTGAGAGAAAATTTAAAAGGTGTATGGTATTTTGAATGAATGACAAACATAGTGTAGAATAAATATTTGTAGATATCTGCAGTGCCCTTTAGTTGTTGAGTTTTCACATGTAAACTGGTAGTGAGAAGTCTCTTATGTTTCCCGTTCTAGACTATTTGACGACGCGAGAAATATATTGCCAAAATCTGATAGTAAAGCAAAACAAGCTTATAGTAAAGCAAAACAAGCTTAAAACCAGCTATTATATTTAATACACATAATATAATTTGACTATTAATTTCACAATCGTTGAATGCGTTAAAAGAGGCATTGCCTTCAAGATTTCACATTGAAATACCAAAACAAATAAATATATCATAATTATTTAAGTACATCAGTTATTTTAATAAAAAAAATGTAAAACTGTAAAAATGATCATTTTGAATTTTAAATGGACCAAAAAAGTTTGCTTCATTATGAACTAGTGATTAATTTTAATGTTCAAGGATTTATTTAAGTAAATTAATTTCCGATTAATGAAGCTAAGTAAGAATGCTGAAAATTGAGTAAAATTATTCATTTTACTTTATAACTAATTATATTTTTTAGATTTAGTTAATATCTTTTCTTATATATTTTTAACATATTTCCGAATGCAATAAATAATGTAGAGAAAATGGGTTTATCACAATTTTTATTCAAAGTTATATAAATACATAATGTGAAAAGTTATAATACATTTAGAAATAAGTTAAAATTATATCAAACTATGAAATTATCTGAAAAAAATAATTATTACAACTTACTGTTTCAACTTTTTAAATTCCTTTTTATTTATTTTTTGTTATAATAATAACATTCCATATTTTTTTTTTATTTTTTTTTAAGAGCAGTGTCAGTTTTAACACTTCTGAATAAAATACTGAAAATGTATCTACTCTCTCATTAGAAAGGTGCCGAATTTCGATGTTTTGCCAGTTATTTATTGATTTTTACAGGTTGCTGTTGAAGGCTTTTCAGAACTTTTTGATAACGCATTGCAGGGGTTTAATGAAATTTTGGAAATCAATAAAAATACTTGAATATACCATTTTATGTGGGATAAATAAAATGAAATTGATATTGGGGATGCTTTCAAGGGGTGAAATGAGAAGTATTGTGATTGTGTGGTTGAGCGTAAACTGTTCATATCTAGATATACTTTTCATTCAATCAGTAAGCTAATTAATATACTCTCCCTTGCACTGTATTGAATAAGTCAGATCTTAAATATGTATTAAATAATATATTCTGAATTTGCATGCTGATGCATTTGTTGCTTATATAAGATGTTGTGAACTTTTATTCTATTTAACACTAGTGTTTTACATGAACCAGTTTTCGGGACAACACAAAATTAATATTTAGTTGAGGACAATCATCTTGGTCAATTATTTGAGTCTTGCACATTGCTTTTTGATATGGCTAGTTGCCTATTCAGCAGCTACATGTACCAGAAGTAAAAGGGGCATATGAGCATAGTTTTCTGGTAAATATAAAGATGCATTTGAATAATACATATCCCCACTTTTTATGCCCTCAGTAAGGTGGCATATAGCAGTTGAACTGTCAGTCTGTCTGTCCGTCCGTCCGAAAACTTTAACATTTCCCATAACTTTTGCATTATTGAAGATAGCGACTTGATATTTGGCATGCATGTGTATCTCATGGAGCTGCCCATTTTGAGTGGTGAAAGGTCAAGGTCATCCTTCAAGGTCAAAGGTAAAAAAATAATCCAAGGGAAGTAATAAGCTTTAAAGGGAGATAATTTCTTTACCTGCCAAATGATAAAAAAGAAATTTTATTTCAAAGCGGCGCAGTAGGGGCATTGTGTTTCTGACAAACACATCTCTTGTTATTTTTTATCTTATGGCAATTATATATTGATTACAGTTGTTAAAAAAATAAAATGCCAATGTTTTTTTTTGTTACACAGTTCCAGTAGGACTCTGAGACTTACACTTACAGACATAACGCTTTTCAATGAGTATTTTTCAACACTGAAGTTCCATATCAATTAGCAATACCTAATTATATTGCATGCTTTATTTTTGGTTACTCGCACAAAAAATGGCAACCTGTATGCTGGTTATGTTTATTTTCAGAATGTGTACTACTTGATTTAAATCTTGTTGGAAACTTAACAAATAAATTACAGTAGATTTTATCTTATAACAACACTATATTTTTACTATTTTTATGCCCCCCCCNGTTTCCGATCAATAACTCGTCAACTGATTCACTGATTCGCATGATACTTCCGTCAAAGGTCAAGGTCACTGTGTCAAGGCCCTGTTCGGGGAGGGGGGGGGGCATTTGTCTATTTGTCTCCGACCATGGAGCTCTTGTTTATTTTCAATTTTGATTCGTTGCTCTGGTAAAACTGTCATAGTATTATGTTATGCATTTTAGCCATGCTCTGGGTAAACAGGGCTCAATGCATGTGCTTAAAGTGTCGTCCCAGATTAGCCTGTGCAGTCAGCACAGGCTAAAACTGCACAGGCTAATCAGGGACATCACTTTTCGCCTTAACTGGTATTTTGCACTGAAGAGACTTCCTTCAAACAATTAATGCCATAAACGCGGAAAGGGTTGTCTCTGATTAGCCTGTGTGGACTGCACAGGCTAATCTGGGACGACACTTTAAGCACATGAACTACACCCTGTTTTCCCAGAGCGAGTTTCATTGATACATAATCTCACTACGTACTAGGTTAGGGTCGTTTGAGCGCGGACCTCGCACAGTGCGAGAGAGGCAGCCCCGGTCACAGCGGGCACAAGATCCGCAGAACCAGAAAGAAACTGTTCCCAATCAGGTGGATTTTTTTTTATCCTAAGGCAACTTTAAATTGATGTACCCTTACTTTGGCGTCATTTTGTTTTGATAATACAGTCCAACCAGACTTGGCAGTCATCTGAGTATAGAGTCACCTGGTTTAAGTGGTCAGTCTAGATTCCTCGACGAAATTCAGTCTTTATTACACCTGAGTACAAGGGTCACATGCTGTTGGTGGCCAGTGGCTAGTATATTTGACACCAGAAGCCATTTTATGCCCGTATTAAGCGGTCAAGAGGCAGTCATTTTGAGATGCGAAAAGATAACACTCTAAATCAATCTGGGTTGTTGTCTCTTTCATCAGACATCATAGCCTCTGTTTTGCAGATAGAATGTCGCACAATTTTATAAAAAAGGGGGCATATAGCAGACGCAACGTAAGTCTGTCAGTATTTCCTGTCTCAGCCATGATTTCTGCCATATATGGTTGGATTTTGAAATAACTTTGAACTAATGTCCACCATTATAAGATGCGNCCCGGTCACAGCGGGCACAAGATCCGCAGAACCAGAAAGAAACTGTCCCCAATCAGGTGGATTTTTTTTATCCTAATGCAACTTTAAGTCGATGTACCCTAACTTTGGCGTCATTTTGTTTTGATAATACAGTCCATCCAGACTTGGCAGTCATCTGAGTATAGAGTCACCTGGTGTTAGTGGTCAGTCTAGATTCCTCGACGAAATTCAGTCTTTATTACACCTGAGTACAAGGGTCACATGCCGTTGGTGGCCAGTGGCCAGTATATTTGACACCGAAAGCCATTTTATGCCCGTATTAAGCGGTCACGAGGCAGTCATTTTGAGATGTGAAAAGATAACACTCTAAATCAATCTGCGTTGTTGTCTCTTTCCTCAGACATCATAGCCACTGTTTTGCAGATAGAATGTCGCACAATTTTATAAAAAAAGGGGGCATATAGCAGACGCAATGTAAGTCTGTCAGTATTTCCTGTCTCAGCCATGATTTCTGCCATATACGGTTGGATTTTTAAATAACTTTGAACTAATGTCCACCATTATAAGATGCGTTGAGACTCGTCTTCCTACCTCAAAGGTCAAGGTCACACATAGTGATTAAAGGTCTAATTTGGCCTTTAAACAGCTTGAAAATTCCTGTCTCAGCCATAACTTTGCCATATATTGAAGGATTTTTAAATAACTCAGCACAAAAGCAAACAATTGTAAGACAGCATATGAGGTTTATCAATAATCTCCCTACCTCAAAGATCAAGGTCACACGTAGAGGTCAATGTAGAATTTCGCCATAAAACAGCTTGAAAAGTCCTGTCTCTGCCATAACTTTTTGATATACTGATGGATTTTGAAATTACTTGGCACTAACGCTATCCGTTATTGCGCGTAAAACTTGTCTCACAACCTCAAAGGTCAAGTGTTCAAAGATCACATTATTCCATAAAACAACTGGTTCAGACCATACAAGAGCTGATTTGGACTGTAACTTTGTTACTCATCGTGTTATTTTAAGATAATTTACCACATATGACAACCATGAGGAGACGATATTTTATGCCCCCGAATGTGGGCATATAGTGATCGCACTGTCCGTCTCTCCATCCGTCCGTCCGTCACACTCAAAGTTTAAAGTTTGCGTTTAGGTTTCGAAAAATGTGGAAAAAGGGGGCATATGTCATCCTATGGTGACAAGCCTTGTTGTTTGTAACAACTGTCTCCCAACCTCAAAGGTCAAGGTAGTTCTTCGAGGTCATTAGTAAAATTTTGCCGTTAAACAGCTTGAAAGTTCCTGTCACAGCCATAACAATGCCGTATATTAGTGGATTTTAAACACTAGTATCCACCTAAAGGTTAAAGTTACACTTTAAAGATCAAATTTGGCCTTAAACCAGCCTATTTTGACTGTAACTGTGTCATGTATCAGCCTATTTTGACTGTAACTGTGTCATGTATCATGCTTTTTTAAGATAACTTAGTACTTATGCCAACCATGACCAGACAGCATTTTGTGTGTAATACCTGTCTCCCTACCTCAGAAGGCAGGATCACACTTAGAGTTCAAAGGTCCAGTTTGGCTATAAAACAGCTTGTGTAGGCGGTGACTGTTCCATTCATCTTTCAATTGTAAGACAACTTTCACAATGAGAAGAGTGAGTGTCGCACGTATCACCCGTCATATAACCTCAAAGGTCAAACTAAGTGGTCAAAGGTCAAATTTTGCCATAAACCGCTAGTGTTCGAAATAAACGGAGTGTTGATACAAAAGTGCAATGTGGGGTCATCAGTGCCCAATGGACACATGTCTTCTTCATTTAGGTCTGTCCTATTTTTTTGCCTTACTATGTTTGTACCATCTATCGGGTCAAGTCTTCAACAATTTGTGTTCATGAACTCAGGTGAACGCTTAAATACCATCATGGCCCTCTTGCTTAAGTTTATATTACTGTAGAGAAATAGACTGTGCTGGTGTGGCACTTGTTTTTGTCATGAAACATTCTACATGTAAAGCCTCAATAAACTGACTTTTTAAACACTTCACGTGATATAATATATATTAAATCAATCCAATATATATGTGGATTGATGTAAATATTTCATCACATGTTGTGCAGTTGACCAGTTTCAATGATGGCGATAAATGTGAGGCAACAACTGAGGAAGTCGACAGAGTCCTGAAAATTCTCAAGTCTGTCTTCAGGAGGAAGAAAAGTAAGATTTCAAGAACCTTTTATTACTGGGCATACAGATGTGTTTGTTTCAGGGTAAATCACAGGTACTTGCATCAAAATTCCCTTACCCCACCCACCCATATATATACTCTATACAGAGAAAGGTATGCAACTTAATCTCAGAAGAAAATGACAGTTGGTCTGGATTTCTGTCCCTCAAAGTCACAAACAAACCTTTGCATAGGATATAAATGGGTGGGTGGGGTATAGGACTATTGATGCAAGTACATAAAGCTGTTCTGTAAATTACCAAAGAAAACATAGTAAGGCATTCATAAACAGCAGTTTGGGAATAATTTCCAATATTGCAGTCATGGAAATTCCATTGTAAGAAGAATAAACAATAAAGAAGATCAATTGCGTTGATTTATCTAAAATATAATATAGCTTTCTATAAATGAATTAAAATTTAAGCACTTATTTGAAAGGAATATATATTTAATCTTTAAATCTATCTTAATTTCAATTCAGAAGTTATGCTCAGGACATGTGCAGGACAACTCTGTCAAAACTTTCAAATATTATTAGCCGAACTTCTAAAATCATAAGTCAGGAAGTATATATTACAGCAGGAATTTGGTCCTTCAAGTTTTCAATTGTTAATGGAAGCCCTTAACATTATTTATATTATAGATAATATTATTAAACATTGATTTTAAGTATATTCTTAGAAGATTCGTTCACCAGCACAAATTTCAGTAGACACAGAATTCTTCTTTTTGGTGTAAACAAATAGAAATGTACTCGTTTTTTTTATTTAAGGCAATATTATGCCTTGCCGCATTTTGATTTAACAAATATTAAATGTAATACCTTAGACCATTTCAGTTGTGTGAAGATAATATTTTTGGATATAATGTGTAACCTTTATATAAACAAAGTAAAATTTGAAGAATTAATATGTCTTTACAAACATATCCAGAAACGACAATAGTCTGTTAGTATATCGGCCATTGAAAATTTTATTTAGAATTTTAAGTTGAGAATCATTTGTTTCTGAAGTATCATGATATATTGAAATTCTTTTACGTAAAACCCTATTATAAATGTTATTGTTGTTGTTGTTTTTCAGAAATCTCATTCTTCGAGTTTGTCATAAATCCAGACTCTTTCGGGCATTCCGTTGAAAATCTATTTTACGTGTCATTCTTAGTAAGGGTAGGTGAAGGCTTCATTCTACTATATTTCTAATTTAGACAGATATTGCCGTTTTGCAGAAGCTTCTGCTTTATCCCTTTGCATGCTGGGAAATTTATTGTCTGCTAAAATGTTGTCTGCAGAATTTCTAAAATCATCATTTTCTTCACTTTTTTTCAAAGACCACTATGAGAATAGCAAACAGTTTGGATCCTGATGAGACGCCAGGTTCTGTGGCGTCTCACCTGGATCCAAACTGTTTGCAAAGACCTTTAAAATTCGGTTCCAGCGCTTAAAGGGTTAAAAAAGTGTTCATTAAAGACTTCCAAACTTTGAGTCAAACTGAGTTTGAGAATGAATTTTGACTAAGAGATTTGCAACCAGCTCAGTCAATTATATGTGTATAGATATAAAATGCTTTTATTCCAAAAAAAAGGTACAGCTTAATTATTATATTTTTGTCACCTTAAATAGAAACAAAATTAATGTGTCCAGAAAATCCTGCTTTGCTACATTGGCACTTTCCTCTAACATGGAAGTCATTTACATTTTAAGATATTCCCATTTTAAGGTCCTATTTAATTGTATGCTATAACTTAAGAATAACATTGTTCTGCGCTAAATTTAATGCGTTCTTGAAAAAAAGGATAATTCATCCAATTTTCAAAAACTTCAAATTGGCTAAGGATATCATGTATCAGCTTATATAAATATCTGATAAATATGTTACATGATGGTTCTAAATCTGTGGTACATGTTGTATATTTGGATTATACAATCCTAAAAAAAATAGGCCACATATTATTATAAGGAATTTGCACCAGTTAAGTTGTTTGCACCCAACCTTTGTTCGTAGTATACATGTAAGAGAAGTAGAATACTATTTTAAATGATACAGAAGAATTATACCTATTCACAATGGCAGTATTTGTCATGTTATTTTCTTCATCCTTGCAGGACGGTCTAGCTGAGATCTTTATTGATGAAGACCTTCATATTCCTATGATTCGTAAGTACTGTAGATTCATTAATTTTTGTTGACATGAAATTTTCCTAGATTCATAAAAAAAGCATTTTGGTTTGATCTTTAATGCATGGATTTAAATGCCCCCTTCTTCGAAGAAGAGGGGGTATATTGTTTTTGGCCTGTCTGTCTGTCATTCTGTCTGTCCAAAACTTTAACCTTGGTTAACATTTGGTCATTACTTTTGCAATATTGAACATAGCAACTTGATATTAGGCATGCATGTGTATCTCATGGAGCTGCACACTTTGAGTGGTGAACGGTCAAGGTCATCCTTCAAGGTCAAAGGTCAAAAAACACAATCCAAGGGAAGTAATAAGCTTTAAAGGGAGATAAATTCTATACCTGCCAAATGACAAAATAGAAATTTTATTTCAAAACGGCGCATTGGGGGGCATTGTGTTTCTGACAATCACATCTCCTGATTTTTTTTTATAATTTCTGATAGAATAATTAGGACTTATATGTTTAGTTTTAATGTTGAACTTTTGATTGCAAGGTTGAGAGGACCCACGAAAATAAACCAAAAGTAGTGTTCTACAAATAGTATTGGTTAAACAGTAAAAACAGTTGACTAACACTGCCTCAGAACTCCATTTTCTCAAATATTTCTTTGGCTAAAGATTGATGGAGGTTCATATTGCTATTAACCCGGTACTCATTTCTGTTTGTTTGCCCCTATGGCATCTATGTGCAGAAGACTGATTGTGATTGTCCAGTCCATCCTTTCTTTCATCCATCAGTGGCAGGTTATGAAAATGTTAACGCTACCTAGCATCAATGCTTTGATACTGGCATGGATGTTCTAAGAAAACTCTCAACACCCCCACATTACCTGACCTCATTTTGACCTTGGCTTGACCTAGTCTTGAACCTATTTTGAAGGTCAAAATT
>VMBQ01002910.1:84780-106767 GCA_007657795.1 Dreissena rostriformis | reverse complement strand
CTATGAAGTTTCATGATCCCAGCCGTAAGCGTTCTTGAGTTATCATCCGGAAATCATTTTCCTATTTCCAGTCAACCATTTTACTGCTTAAGGTCATTGCGACCTTGACCTTTGACCTAGTGACCTGAAAATCAATAGGGGTCATCTGCCAGTCATGACCAATGTCCCTATGAAATTTCATGATCCCAGGCATATGCATTCTTGAGTTATCATCCGGAAACCATTTTCCTATTTCCAGTAACTGTGACCTTGACCTGTGACCTTGACCTTTGACCTAGTGACCTCAAAATCAATAGGGGTCATCTGCGAGTCATGATCAATGTTCCTATGAAGTTTCATGATCCTAGGCCTATACGTTCTTGAGTTATCATCCGGAAACCATCTGGTGGACGGACCGACCGACCGACAGACCGACCGACCGACCGACATGAGCAAAGCAATATACCCCCTCTTCTTCGAAGGGGGGCATAAAAAGGAAAAAAAGTAACCCTCAACAGGGCTCGAACCACTGACCCCTGGATTCTTGGAGTCCTGGAGTAAAAAGCTACCCGTCTAGACCACTCGACCATCCACGCTCATGTTTATAGCGGATGTATTTTTTAGCGTTGAACGACGCTTTATCTGTTGGAGGCCCCTTTAATTGTTTGAATCATATCTAGTCATCAATATTGATCATGAAACATGAATACAACATTAAGATTGAGATCATTTATTGTAAGAATCAACCAGATTTGCATATATTTTAATATAATATATTATCAATATGCATATTATCACGTTGATCCGTTATTGCCCTAATTCTTCATTTCATTTAAGGTGTTGCAAAATCTTAAACACGAATCAAAACTGAAATAGACTTTTGTTAGCAGAAATACTACTAAATGACCTTTAAATTAATGCGTAAACTTCTTACTTTCAAACAGAGTTATAGCATGTGGGCTAGAAAAATGTTCAACCTCGATTTGGAAACGAGACGGAAGTCAACAAAACGTCTATACATGTCAGCAAAACAAACCGAAATGTTTGACAAAAAGTAGCCCCGATAACGACTCAATCAATGCATTTCAAAGAACAGGCCTTGAAGATGCTGTGTGCAAAATATCATCTAAAAATGTCAACTATTCATCGCGATACACAGTCTTGAACATGAAAGTGATCGGCTATGGGTAATGATCTGGTAATGGTAACTTGACTGTACCTATGTTGGGCTTTTCATGACTGCAACTTCTGAGAAATAGAAAAAGTATGGCAAACCCTGCTACAATTCTTTCAATACTTATTGACATCTGAGTATCCTCGAGACAATCAGGGGAAGGTACCCAGGTTCCTCATGATGGGGAATTTCAGTGGCGTTTCCCTTTAATGGGGGATTTTTTAACTTACTCTCTCATTATTACATTTGTACATGTTTGCACTATATTCATTGCTTTTTTCATAATGTAGTTTATTAGACTAGATGTACTTGAAATAGAATTGAGATATACTAATCATTAGATATTTTTTTTAGGGGGAATTATTCCAAAAAATAGGGGAAAAAAGTGAACTTTCTTTATGGGGTATTCAAAAAATGGGATATTCAGCCCCAAAAAACAGACATAGAGGGCCCTTAGACAAAGCAAGAATTTTGGGGACCATTGCAAATTTCTATCCACAAACTTTGGTAAATTTGAAGCTTGTCGTCTGAATGATTCAAGATCCAAGGATAATTCGGCCATTGAACTACTTAAATGTGCGACTTAACTGTGTTGTAGGAAGAGCCATACCGGTAATCAGTATGCCTCTTAGTGCTGTCAACTTTGTTGTTAATCATTAATGTTGGGATTAACAAATGGGCATTTTACATACCTGGTTTTGGGACAGGTGGTGGAGGTCGAGCGGCTGTTTTAGAAGACATTCTGGATATGAAAATCGTATAAGCACGCCACTAACCTAGATGTCAGTGAATAATTCACTGAAAAAACTACGTTTTATTGACTTGTGCAAATGCGGAAGAGAATTGTAAACCGGTGCGAGGGCTAAGTTAAACTCTATGAGCTGGAAATACAACAAATAGATTTTTTGGTCAGAATAACAATAAACAATTTTAAAAATGGTGAAATAATAAAAGTTAGTTTCTTGATTATAACGTTTATTATGCCAAGAGGAAGAGCAAAGAATATTGGTATGGTATAACCCATGACTTTAGCAATATATGTACATGGTCCCTGAATTTACTGTTATGGACTATAAACGACACATGATTTCGCGATCTTTTTCTTAATTGGGTTAAATACTGACGAAAAAGACCCTATAATTAATAGCATACTCGTTGGGATTGGTTTATTTATGTATTTCAAATCTTTGTATCATTTTTTTTAAATAAATGTGAAAATCAATAAGATAGTTACTCGTAACAAAACATTGAATCCATTCCCAGTGCACAGAAACAGACGGTGGTTAGTGAACATGCTACCCACCTAGGCTAGGCTACTTATTTTTAGACACATGGAATGAGGTAGGTATGTACACAAATCTCACATAGTAGGGCTTTTATGGCAGATTGTATAGCCGCTCTTTTGTCATATACCCATTGTAGTTGCAATAATGCTACTCCCAGCTACTGCCCCTTATTTCGACACCCATAGTTTATTTCAGAATTTAAAATCATCTTTAAAAATAACAAATATATCATAGCAAATAAGCGCAAATCTCATGCTCAGTGGGGCGTTACAAATGTCATAGCGGGCGAAAGCAGTGTCAGATTTATCGTATCAAAGGCGATAACGTCCTCGAAGTTAGTATGAAGCCTTCTGAGTGTTATGAACATGTGACCAGAAACATGAGGCATTGAAAATGTAAATGCGTTATCTCCCTTTGACCTGACACTAATATATGGATATACGCGTACATTTCGTTGACGACTGTATGGCACACATGAAGACTTAAAAGCACTCCCATACATAAAAACAACATTAACTGTTTTAGTGATTCAGTAATAGACAATAACGTGTGCGTGTGTGTGACGGCAGACAATCTTGTGATGTGTGGGGCACATACAGAGTTGAGCAAGAAGAAATGCACCATGACATGCATGCAGTTGCAGTTATGGACGGGCATCGTAAAGTAGCCCATTTAAAGCAGGATTCCACTAGATTAGTGTTCGACATTATTTCTGTAAAAAAAGCGAGATCCCTTTTATATTTAAGACCTACTGACGTGGCCTCAGTTATAAACCAAAGTCGGGCCTCAGCAAAGTTGTGCCGACATAATGTATTTAAATGCGAAGAAGAAGACGTCAATACTATTCACAGTATTATCAATAAACTTGTCCACCAACTCTCTGGTGTGTACATAAAAGTGATGGAGTTGCCCATAAAAAGCAACAATTGACACTCAAAATGTGTTTGTAACATTAGCCGTTTGTAACGTAACCGTTAAAAGCTGTTCTTGTTTTGTTTAAACTTGTTTATTTGTTAAGTAACAAGCACTGTATAAACCGAAAGTTGATTTGCTTTGTTTTGCAACAAAATACGTCAATAAAATTCTTTTGTTTCTGTTAAGATTGTCTTGTTTACAATATTCCCGACTTAACGAACACACTTACGTTTCAAGCAGTTTAATATATTTAAACAAACGATGTGAACATCAATTCATTAGAATTCTTTCAATCATTATTCATTTCAACAATCAAAGCAGGAAATAATTGCGTTGATGCGTAAATGTTGATGTCCATTTGGCAAGATTAAATTACAAACAATATTCACAGTGGAATGGGTAGTTGACAATGTGATCGGCTGGTATTTCGAACAACACCGCATCCCCAGTACACGTGATATGCCAGCGTCGGGGGCATGCCACACACTTTATCCATTCTTCTATGTCGCCTTCATCAGACCCACAGCAGGAACAAGATCTTTCCTCATCTATGTCATCGTCTGTGTCAGCCAGTCGTGGTGTCTCGTTCATATCAGATTCCGAGGACTCGGAGGACGACTCTCTTCTTTTCCGCTTTGCTTCTTTAAGTGCAGCCTTCAGTAACCGTTCTTCCTCTTGCTTCTTCTTTGCCTCTTCGCTTAGTGCTTTCTTCTTATCTTTTTCTTCGAGATTTTGTTTCCTTCTTTCCGTTCTCAAAAAATGTCTTTGTTTCTTAGCTTCTTCATCGTTCATCTTTTTGTCTTCTCTTTCTTTTAATATCTTAAGGGCCTCTTTTCCGGACAATGACTTTGGTAACTGCTTTCTCATGGTGTTTGGCTTCTTTCTTATGACTTCTGAAACCTTCAGTAGATTGAAAGCACGCGACACCGACTCATCTCGTGTCTGTGTGACGTATGTCGCTTGTCTTTGGTCTGACGGGCCAACATTTGCAGATTCTTTCCCCCCATGTCTTCTATCTGTATAACCAATCTCAATCATTGGTTCTGTGTTTAATGTCCGTTTCAGGGTTCTCTTGCGTTGGCCTACCTTGAATTTCTTTCTCTTTCTCACCAGTGCTTGCAGTTTTGACCGTTTCATCGTTCTGTGTCACCTGGGCTGTCACCTGGACAGGACTGCGTTCGATTTCACCATCAACCTCACAAATTATAGCCTTTGATGGATCAAGTTTTGTCATATCGATGTTCTTGGGGTCAAATGGAAATATTCCGCATTTATAAAAGCCATGGACAGCATTACCAACTTGGAGACTCTTTCCCATGCCTTTCGGAAGACGCCGGGGAGCTGTTTCTTTGTCAATGCTTGCCCTAGATTGGCTAGTTGCCAAGCCTTGACCTCCTTCTTCCATCAGCTTTCATGGGCGAAAAGAACCCAACATCACATGGCTGGAGGATGTGTGTGGCGTTCTCGAGATGACAATACAGAATGATGTCATTGCTAAAGCAGAAGTGATCGGCAGCAAGCGACATGTGGGAAGAATGCCCGTCAACCAGCTGTGGTCCAGCAGCAAAACAGGTTTAGGAATGTTATGCTTCGAAACAAAATCATTGAAATGTTCAAGGTAGGACACAAATTATTCATCCAACCACTACTTGTGTGCCCATGTATGGCCTCGCCAAAGTAATGGATTCCCGAATCTCTGAATCGTTCACCAGGGTAGCATTGAAGCATGCCAGCACGTTATCTATGTCTTGTTACTGGTACACACCTGATAAACGTGACGCACTCCTTTTGTCGGTAAGTACCTTTCCGTTTGTCACAGACAGAGGGAATCCACTTTTGTCAGCGTTAAATATTCTACGAGGGTCTTTAAGAAGTGCTTCCCAATCTGCAATTTCTTTCTGTAGGTAAGTCTTAAGGCCAGCAAACCACCCTTCGACCATCTCAATACTAATCAAAGCTTTCTGGTGCCCCAATGCCATAGCCTTCCGTTCAGTAATATCTGGGTGCCTTTTGATAAAGCCTTGGTACCAGTGTTTACCAGGAAGATTGTTTTTGAATGGAGAAGACCTACCATCTGCGTCAAGGACTTTCTTTATCTCAATAGTAAGGTCATGGCGCTTCAAAGAGTATCCAATAGAAGCCATCATTTTCATGTAGTCAACCAGAACTACCTCCTTGGCCTTTGTCAATACGCAAGGTTTACCTGGATTAGATCCAAGTGGCGCCTTCCCACTCAACTTGTCTATCAGTGTAGTGCGGGGTATACCGTAAGTAATAGCCACTTTTCTTTTAGACATTAAGCCCCGCTCTGCACCATAGATACTGCAGCTGCAACTTTGCTTGGCGAATAAGTCCGGTACTTCGACGCTCCTGCTTGCTTAGACATGACTCAGACTGAAAAAAATAGATATTTAGTTATATTATTCGCTATGTCGAATTTACAGTCCAAACGATTTTTGTTTTCCTAACTTCGACACCCCTGCATTTGCCGCCAAAAAGGTCACAGCTAAGTAGAATAGTTTAAAAATATGATCTTCCATGTTTGTTTTTCCGTTCTCAATACAAATTAAAACGTACAAAAAAATAATAAAAAAAATGGGATTTTATTTTGAGAGTTGAAAAAAAATATCCATATTTGGCAAGGGGAATGGGTTCGACTATCGGACCCGTGAGATAGGCAAAAAAAAGGCCTGCCTACAGGTATGAGTTGCAATTCCTAAAGTCTGTTTTCATGTTAACTCAGCATGTTAAACTGTAATATGAGCTACATTGTACATTTACTATTTTCTGGCATAAGTCAACACATAAAGATCATAAATGTATCCCCAGTACCCAAATTAAAACCACTTGACTGATAATAATCCAAGTTTCAAACACTTCAAAGGTTCATGGTTCATTGAAAATGTGTAAGTTTTTACAATGAACAACGCCGGGAATTCCGAATTTGAAAATATGCTAAAAAAAGATATTCCGAATTTGAAAAATAAATGATAATACATAGACCATCTCCGGAATCCTCTGCAAGATAGATCTCATGTCTTATCAGACTGATACAAAGTCTATCTTTGGAATTGTCGTGCAAGATATTGAATCGTCAATTCAAAACTTGTGATTGGCAACAATGTCTCTTTTCCCAAACCCAGTCCCAAATTTCCTACTTAACTCTTTCAGTGCTGGAACCGAATTTTGAAGGCCTTTGAAAACAGTTTGGATCCAGATGAGACGCCACAAAACGTGGCGTTTCATCAGGATCCAAACTGTTTGCTATTCTGATAGTATTCTTTAAAAAAATCGAAGAAAATGCTAATTTTAGAAATTCAGCAGATGACATTTTAGCAGATGACAAATTTCCAAGCATGCAAAGGGTTAATGGTTTCTCTTTCAGTTGTTGGTAAATATAGATGTTTAGTAAAGAGTTTGAAGGTGTAATATCCATTTAACTGATATTTTAGTGTTATCTGATTTATATAAATTGTACCAATAGTTATTCGAAAGTTATTAATCACACAATAATTCTTTATCCAAGAGATATCAATAGATTTTGAAAACAGGAGTGATGGCAAATTACAGGGCTCAGATGTAATGTTCAGGGATCGAAATACTGAAGCACTTAGATATTTTGTTTGTGCACTAGTGAAATTTTAGTTCAATGCTATGAGATTAAACACAATTTTTAAGATGATGCAAGGCAGATAATTTTCTGGAGTCAAAAGTGAGAAAATTGCAAAATGCTTGCATCCAAAAGTAGGATTCTACTTCATTTGAAATCCATGAATAATTGACAGTAAATTGATGCTTAATTCCCAATGTTATGGTTATAGGTCATATTCCAAAAATGGTGAGAAAAAAGGCCTTTTATAGTTAAAGTAACATTAATACTAAAAAATCAATGGAAATTTCATAAAGTATTTCATAAAATAATGTTACCCAATAAAAAATCAATGTTCCTTATAGCAATATCCAAAATTTCAAAGTCAGATGTGTTCTGGTAACATAGATGTTTGTAGATATAAAATGCATGTTTTTATTATTTTGTGTACACAAATAATTCCATTTTATAACCCCACACTGATATCTATCCATACGACACATGAACACTAACATGGTACCAGTTTAGTGTTCTTGTGTCGTATGAAAAGATATAGTCGCGGGACATTAAAATAGAATAAATTGTGACACGAAAAATTAAAAACAAGCATTTTATAACTACAGGCATCCATGTTACCAGAAAACATCTCATTTTTTAAATTTTGGCTTTTGCTAGAAGGAACGTTGATTTTTAATTGGGTAACTTTATTTTACGAAATACTTTACGAAATTTCTGTTGATTTTTTAGTATTAATGTTACTTTAAGGATTAAGTTTGTATGCCCCCACAGGGTGGGAGGCATTAAGCATTGCACTAGCCTTCCATATATATGTCTTTAAGCTTGTGTTTTGAATTCCTCTTCAACTACTATGTGGATGATTATTAAGAAAAAAAAAATTGTGAGAATTGTGGCCCTTTGTGTGTCTTTCCATTGTATAATATATCATATAATGCATTTGCTCTTACTCAGTGGAATAATCTTAATGTGTACATGATCATAAAGAAAGGAAGTTCGGCTGCTACATTTTTTTTTGCAGAATTTTGGCCTATTGTATGCTTTTCACTATAGAATTTATAGTCCAAAATGGTGTGTTNAAAATCAACGGAAATTTCATAAAGTATTTCGTAAAATAATGTTACCCAATAAAAAATCAATGTTCCTTATAGCAATATCCAAAATTTCAAAGTCAGATGTGTTCTGGTAACATAGATGTTTGTAGATATAAAATGCATGTTTTTATTTTTTTTTGTACACAAATAATTCCATTTTATAACCCCACACTGATATCTATCCATACGACACATGAACACTAACATGGTACCAGTTTAGTGTTCTTGTGTCGTATGAAAAGATATAGTCTTGGGACATTAAAATAAAATTAATTGTGACACGAAAAATTAAAAACAAGCATTTTATATCTACAAGCATCCATGTTCCAGAAAACATCTCGTTTTGAAATTTTGGCTTTCGCTAGAAGGAACGTTGATTTTTTATTGGGTAACTTTATTTTACGAAATACTTTACAAAATTTCCGTTGATTTTTGAGTATTAATGTTACTTTAAGGATTAAGTTTGTATGCCCCCACAGGGTGGGAGGCATTAAGCATTGCACAAGCTTTTCATATATATTTCTTTAAGCTTGTGTTTTGAATTCCTCTTCAACTACTATGTGGATGATTATTAAGAAAAAAATGGCTGGGTCAATTTTTTGTGAGAATTGTGGCCCTTTTTGTATCTTTCCATTTGTATAATATATCATATAATGCATTTGCTCTAACTCAGTTGAATAATCTTAATGTGTACATGATCATAAAGAAAGGAAGTTCGGCTGCTAAATTTTTTTTGCAGAATTTTGGCCTATTGTATGCTTTTCACTATAGAATTTATAGTCCAAGATTGTGTGTTATCAACTCCTCTTTAAATACTGGATGACTCTTGCTCAAACTTTTACAGTTGAATGACCTTTATGTGTTTATGATTGTAAAGAAACGTAGGGTTCTTTATTGATCTAGTCTAGAAGCATCGCAAGTTGTCGTGAGAGTAGAAACACTACGAGTGATAACCACTAAATCTACTATTATTACTATATGTATAATTAGTCCAATTTTTATTTTGGTTGGTACAATGTCCTTAAAAAAAGATTTCTGCATATATATTTTGTTGTAGTTGTTTTTTATCGTGTTTGTGGACTGGACTATTGCTTTAAATGGTTTACCAGATGTTTTGAGTGTTTCTTATTTAAGCTGCAGACCAGGGTGATGGATTCAGTCAACCTTCTGCCCCAACAAAAAGAAGAAAGAAATCCAGGGTAACCATGTCTATAATTCCATAACTATAATCCCTTTTTATGCCCCAGGTAGGGTGGCATATAGCAGTTGAACTGTCCGTCCGTCCGAGAACTTTAACATTTGCCATAACTTTTGCAATATTGAAGATAGCAACTTGGAGCTGCACATTTTGAGTGGTGAAAGGTCAAGGTCATCCTTCAAGGTCAAAGGTAAAAACAATAATAAAAAAAAATCAAAGCGGCGCAGTAGGGGGTATTGTGTTTCTGACAAACACATCTCTTGTAAATCTTAATTATGCCCCCTTTTTAAAAAAAAGGGGGTATATTGTTTTTGGCAAGTCTGTCTGTCTGTCTGTCATTGTGTCTGTCCAAAACTTTAACCTATCTTAAAGTTTGGTCATAACTTTGCAATATTGATCATAGCAACTTGATATTTGGCGTGCATGTGTATCTCATGGAGCTGCACATTTTGAGTGGTGAAAGGTCAAGGTCATCCTTCAAGGTCAAAGGTAAAAAAAAAATCAAAGCGGGGCAGTTGGGGGGCATTGTGTTTCTGACAAACACATCTCTTGTTTTGAACTTAAAATTACAATTTGCATTTACTCAACTTCTCTATTTTTTATTTTTTAAATTTGTATTAAAAAGTGTACAGTTTAACACCAAGCTATTTTGGATACCGTTAATTTGAACAACTTGTTATTTGTAAAAAAAAATCCTGGTCCCGATTTTTCCTTCTTTATTCCTTCTAAAAGCTAAAAGTACCCATATCTTGTAACAACAGCTGCATTTGAGGCGTACTATTGCAAGATTATGTGATATAACATAAATGGATGCATAATAAAATTTAATATGAGAGTATGTTAACTTTAACATGATTTCATAGAATATAACATATGTATTGATGAATATCAGTCTTGTACTGATGCCATCAAATAATGTTATTTTTAACATGCAATGAATTGTGGCTTATACATGCGTGTCATTGCAATGAACATGCAATTTTATTCTTTTGTTGTGCATCAGACATGCGACAACATGTACTACAATCGCAGCGACAACATGTACTACAATCGCACTACTAAGGAACATTGGCCATGCGACCACCATGTGTCTTACACACTATTCTTACACTCATGCCATGTGTCTTACACACTATTCTTACACTCATGTCAAATGCATACAACGCAGACCCAATTGGTCTCAACGATTTAAATAGCGGTGTTCAACTTTACAGTAATAATGAATATCTGATTGTAATAACTATAAATTACTTCAGGCCAGTCCTGGCACTCCAGACATGATTCCACCACAGATGGGAGGCGGAAACTACGGGGGACCCATGATGGGCCCAGGAAACCCCATGGATGATCCTAGAATGTATCAGAATTCCATGCCGTACTCTCCCAACTCCATGGGGCCTGACATGGGGATGTACAACATGGGGCCAGGCATGGGTCCCGGTGGCCCCCGAGGTGGACCCATGCCGGGCAACCAGAACCCGTACCAGTACCAGGGCATGCCCGGGGGGCCGATGCAGGGACCCATGGGCCCAGGGCCGGGGCCTCACATGCCCCACCGCATGCCCCAGCCCAATCAGATGCCTCCGTCATCCATGGGCAACGGTAAAACCTACCATATGTCACAGTCGATGGTGTTCAATCATTCGAATCCAAACGCTCCGCCCATCTATCCATGTGGAATCTGTCATAAAGAGGTTCACGACAATGACCAGGCCATCATGTGTGAAAGTGGCTGCAATTTCTGGTATCATCGAAGCTGCACAGGGCTGACAGAGGCGGCTTTTGTGATGCTCACTCAGGAGCCTTACGCAGAGTGGGCGTGTGACGGCTGCCTCGCTACTAGGAGCATACCTCTTGTGAAAATCAAGTCATGAAATGATCAGTTTTAACGACTAAAAATGCATTTTTATCATTTATGTAGATCTGCTTGTTAGTGTTTTTGGTTGTCTCATTGATTTTTATGTTTTATTTACAACTGGCAGTACCTTATTTTATGTTCATATCATTTGTTTAAACATATCATTTGTTTAATTCTGTTTTTTATAGCTTGCTCATAATTAAGTTTATTGGTTATTGAATTTATTTGTTGCTTATTTATTATACCCCCACAAACGAATCTAAGGGGGGTATATAGGAGTGAACCTGTCTGTCTGTCGGTCGGTCAGTATAAAGTGTCCCCTCTCTAATTCAAGTTGTTTTAATCCGATCTTCACGAAACTTGGTGAGTTGTATCTAGATAATGTCTAGGTCAAGTTTGAATATGGGTCATGTCGGGTCAAACTCTACGTCACGGGGTCACTTAGTGCGTTTAAAACATTCAGCATGTTGTCCGCTCTCTAATTCAAGTAGTTTTCATCCAATCTTCACCAAACTTGGTCAGAATTTTTATCTAGATGATCTCTAGGCCAAGTTTAACATGGGCCATGCCAGGCAAAAAACTAGGTCACATGGTCACTTAGTGTGTTTTTTAACATTCAGCATGGTGTCCGCTCTCTAACTCAAGTAGCTTTCATCCGATCTTCACCAAACTTGGTCAGAAGTTTAATCTAGATGATCTTAAGACCAAATTCGAACATGGGCCTTGTCGGATCAAAATCTAGGTCACAGGGTCACTTAGTGCGTTTTAAACATTGAGCATGGTGTCTGCTCTCTAATTGAAGTAGTTTACTTCCGATCTTCACCAAACTTGGTCAGAAGTTTTATATCGATGATCTCTAGGCCTTTTTCGAACATGGGCCATGCCGAGCCAAAAACTAGGTCACGTGTCACTTTATGCGTTTTACACATTCAGTATGGTGTCCGCTCTCTATTTCAAGTTCTTATCATCCGCTCTTCACAAAACTTGGTCAGAAGTTTTATCTAGATGATCTCTAGGCCAGGTTCAAACATGGGCCATGCCGGGCCAAAAACTAGGTCACGGGGTCACTTAGTGCGTTTTAAACATTCAGCATGGTGTTCCCTATTTCAAGTACTTTTCAACCGCTCGTCATGTGGGGGTATTTGTCACGTCTGTGACAAAGCTCTAGTTTAAGCTTACAGTAATTACTCTAAAGACAAACATTCCATAGTGTATGCCATAATAGTATCAGAAATAGTCCATGACAGTCAACATTTTATTTACATGCATGTACTGATTATTAATATTGGTTCATATAAACTGTTTACTGTTAAACGCTGACAGTTTTTTATACAAAATTATGAAAATATATAAAAAAAAATCTCAATTGTTTTAAAATGCACTCGCATTAAAGCTCGCTAAATTTCTGTTAGTTTGTTTTACTTGGTGTTTATTGGCTTCTGTTGAATTCCATCTTGTCTTATTAAAGCTTTTGTTTGTGGCATCAGATGATTTTTATTCATGCATTTTATTTTATTTTGCAATCTTTTATATACTATTTTATATATTTATGTATTTTTAAACTTACAAATCAAAAGTCCTGTATAGTTTTAACTTTGTTATTTTTTCTCCACATATTTCCCTTTGATCTGCTTTAATAATGTTAAACTCTAATTACTTTTTAAGGAAACAAAGTGTAAATAGTTTCTTAATATTTTGCATATAGTAACCAATTATTTTTTGGTCTTGTCATATTTTCCCAATGTGATACCATACAAAATATATGATTGGTGCTCTGTGATAACTGGGCTAAATGCTTGTGCTTAAAGTGTCATGATAAGCCTGTGCAGCCACATAGGCTAATCAGGGACAACACTTTCCGCAGACGGCACAGGCTAATCTGGGATGATACTTGAAGCACATGCATGAAACCCTGTTTTCCCAGAGCGAGGTTGATATTTACCCTTTGAGCGCTGGAACCGGATTTTGAAGGCCTTTGCAAACAGTTTGGATCCAGATGAGACGCCACAGAATGTGGCGTCTCATCAGGATCCAAACTGTTTGCTATTCTGATAGTGGTCTTTGAAAAAAAGTGAAGAAAATGTTGATTTTAGAAATTCAGCAGACAACATTTTAGCAGACAACAAATTTCCCAGCATGCAAAGGGTTAATCTAATAAATAACTTTCGGTTAAGCAGCAACATATTAGCTGATCTCTGGGAAATCATCGCTTAATTCATGAACATAAATAATCGTCCCAAATTAGCCTGTGCAGTCCACACAGGCTAGTCAGGGACGACACTTTCTTCTTTTATGGAAATTTTTCGTTTCAAGAAAGTCTCTTCTGAAATAAAATCAAGTCTAGGGGGAAAGTGTCGTCCTTGATTAGCCTTTAGAACTACACTGGCTAATTTGGGAAAGACTTAAGGTACATGCATCAAGACCAGTTTACCCAGAGACCGGCTCTCAGTTTGCGTTACTTTCGCACACTGAATTAAGCAGTAGTCTTAAATATTATTTAAAAAGAGCTTTAATAACATTTTGTTGATTATTATCTGTAAAGTGTGTACAAATACACTCTGAACTGATGTTAGGACGTTTATTCATTAGGAATCATTTTAAATATTTGGTAATTTTATACATGCCGTTATAATTTTGTTGTTTTAGTTTTTTATGTCCCCCAGTCTGTACTGGGGGACATATTGTTTTTGCCCTGTCTGTTTGTTTGTTGGTTTGTTTGCACAAACTTTAACATTGGCCATAACTTTTGCAATATTGAAGATAGCAACTTGATATTTGGCATGCATGTGTATCTCATGGAGCTGCACATTTTGAGTGGTGAAAGGTCAAGGTCATCCTTCAAGGTCAAATATATGGGTCAAAATCGCTCAAAAGGGGACATAGTGTTTCACAAACACATCACTTGTTTTATGACTAAACTCCAAAAGGTCTGATCATAGTAAACAGAACAAGTTTTTAAAAGAAAAATACAGTATATATTTTATTATGTTTGATTGTGTTCTATACAAATGGTCGTAATTTGTTCTAGTGTTTTAACTGTTAAACTACCTACATTGTTACTCCACAAAACACTCATTTTTGTGCCCATCTAGGAGTTGTTTTTCATCCATGGCATTACCACATTTACAGTTGCAATATAACACGCAATTGCAGCTTGCAAACTATATTCAGTTTAATTAAAAAATTGCAACTTGCGTCTGTTGGTATTAACAAAATTGGCAAGCAAAATGAAAAAGCAAATTGTACTTCGAACCAAAGGTGAAAAGACTTCCCAAAGTGCTTTGTTTATAAAGGTAATTAAGATTTTTTACTGAGAGAAATATGAGTCTTGTTCTAAGAAAATAGGGCTTAATGCACATGCATAATGCGTCATCCTAGATTAGCCTGTGAAATCATTGGCTAATCTGGAATGAAACTTTCCGCTGATATGGAATTGTTCGTTTAAAACCAAAATTTCTAAACCAAAATCCAGTCTAAGAGGAAACTGTTGTACCAGATTAGCCTGTGCAGACTGCATAAATAGCCCTTTCAGTGCTGGAACCAAATTTTGAAGGCCTTTGCAAACAGTTTGGATCCAGATGAGACGCCACAGAACGTGGTGTCTCATCAGGATCCAAACTGTTTGCTATTCTGATAGTATTCTTTGAAAAAAAAAGTGAAGAAAATGCTAATTTTAGAAATTTAGCAGACGACATTTTAGCAGACGACAAATTATCCAGCATGCAAAGGGTTAAGCCTGGGATTTCCAGAGCGCGGCTCATATATGTTATGAGTTTTATTTGTTAAGTGGCGTGTCTTTTTTTTGTTAAATGGCAGTGCATGTGCAGATGATGTTTGAAATCCAATTAAACATTCCTGTTATTTGAAATAAAATATTGTTGCTCATAATTATATTACAAGTGAATGTATAGTGTATAAGAAATCATGTATTGTGTATATCTCAATATTTTACATATGTATTTAAGTGTTATTATGTCTGATTCTATAATATTTAATGTTACTTGTAGTATGTTGTATATGTATATTCCGTGTAGCTAGTTTGGATTAAACTAACATCAAATTGTGAATTGTATTCGTTATGTAACCAAAAAAAAGTTGAGATTTAAAATACTGTTTGTTAATGTTAGCTTTTGTATGAAAACATTAATATTAAAAGATGCAATATAATGAAAAATATGTTCATAATAGTGCATTTTACATGTTCCTTAATAATATGTTTTGTTTTGTGTACTCTGAAAAAAAAATCACTTTTTATTTGGGGTGTGTTAACTACTTTATCCAAATTGTCTGTCACATTTGATTTGATTGTAAGACAAATATATTTCTACCTGTCAGGTTGTCAGTGGCCAATTACAATATAATTAATTGGTGTGATAACGTTATAAAAGATTTTTATTTTCTTATTTCATATTGCATAATTATATAATTTAGTATGAATGCTGCAAGTTTTATAAATAATTCATTAAAGTATACATTTTGGACAGAATATAAATTCTATTTTTTATAAAAAAATGTTCATGTGAAGTTACTGGAAGAGAATTTGGAACATTTTTGTGGACAAGTAACTTAGTAACCATTTTATCTTTGCCTTTTTACAGCAAATTTAGCCTATTAATATAATTATTAAAAGTTGTAAAAAGATTAAAAACATTTGAATATGTTTAATCACTTTTAAGCTCACCTGAGCACAACGTGTTTATGGTGAGCTTTTGTGATCACCTTTTGTCCATTGTGCGCCGTCTGTCGTCAACATTTACCTTGTGAACACTCTAGAGGCCACATTTATTGTCCAATCTGCATGAAACTTGATCAGAACATGTGTCCTATAATATCTTGAACGAGTTTGAAAATGGTTCTGGTTGGTTGAAAAATATGACTGTTAGGGGGCATGGCAGTTTTCCTTATATGGCTATAGTTAAACCGTGTGAACCCTCTTGGAGTCACATTTATAGTCAAATCTTCATGAAATTTGGTCGGTATATTTGCCTAATGATATCTCAGCTGAGTTTGAAAATGGTTAAGGTTCGTTGAAAAATATGGCCACCAGGGATTGGGGCAGTTTTCCTTATATGGCTTTAGTGAAACCCTGTTAACACTATGGAAGTCACATTTCAAGCCCAATCTTCATAAACCTGGTTGGAATATTTGTCCCAATAATATCTCAGCTGAGTTTAAAAATGGGTCCGGTCTGTTGATAAACATGGCCCCCAGGGGACGGGCAGTTTTCCTTATATGGCTTTAGTGAAACCTTGTTAACACTGTACTATGAAATTACCAATGTACACTGTAAATGAAATGTATGCATATTATGATATTCATGATCTCCATGCAGTCATCTGCACATTAATTCTGCCAATAAGATATACGGTTAAATTGCCAAACAAAGAAGAGGATTATTATGATGATGATTGGTTGGGAATGAACTGCAACAAACATGTTTTATGCCATCTGAATACCCTTTATTAAATATTCTCAAAATTTCATGTGGAATTATTTATTTCACAGAAAATTACCTAGGGGAGAAACAACTGTTTATAACTTGAATTGTGTTTGACCTCCAATCATGAATGCATGGCTTGTCAGGAATCCACTCTGGTCTCTCCAAATTAACCTATTCAGCAACCTGCTTATCAGCAACTAATTAATACTCTAAATCGACAGTGCCTGCATTGTTCTGGTACATTAGTATTCATTGATGCCTTTTGAAATGTGATGATTGTGAAACAGGCTTGCAGCTTAAATTCCCTTAGTCCATAGAAATAGGACCTTCTGGGAACTCATATAAAAGACCTTCAGACTGAGAGTGGAAATCAAATTTTTAAGGCACACAGTTTATTGACGAGGTCGGTAGTTTTGGTGTGATTATCAAAGATTCGTGTTCAAAACAGGGTTGATTGTTGTTTTAATTGGAAATATCAGTGCAAGATGAGTCTGAAAATAGTAACAGTTTGTTTAAAAACAAGGCCCTCGGGTGGGTGGCAGTTTTCTTTTTATGACTATAGTGAAACATTGTTAACTCTCTTTAAGTTACATTTTAGTTCAATCTTAATTAAACATGCTGTGAACATAATGTTTTTATGATTGAAAATTGTTCTGGTGCTCTGAAGAACATGGTTTCCAGGGGTGAGCAAATTTCCTCTTGTAAACCTTATGGTAATATTAATGTTTCATAAAGTACTTTTATTATTTTGAACTCCACCTTCTCAGATAGTTTAGTTCCTTTAGGTCTCAGGTGAGCGCCTTAGGGCCCATGGCCCTCTTGTTTAGTGATCCATTCTTGATTTATTCTTTTAACTTACTTGACACAATGTGCAAATTTGTTTCGTGATAACTACAAAGTTGCATGTGTGTAACACAGCACAAAATGTTTACTTGGATGAGAATATTCCAGGGGTTGCATTTTAATTTACATAACATGACATAACAATATGTTAATTGTATATAATAATTTGTGCTTCATTTTATAACACACCACCCTTTGTAAATGATGTCTGTCTATTTAGAACATGTATGAGCTGGTCTCCTGGAAATTGGAGCTTGCTGCATGTGCGTAAAGGGACGACACTTTTCGCCTGGACTGGATTTTCATTTAGAAAAGACTTTCTTTAACCCTTTGAGCGCTCGAACCGAATTTTAAAGGCATTTGCAAACAGTTTGGATCCAGATGAGACGCCACAGAACGTGGCGTCTCATCAGGATCCAAACTGTTTGCTATTCTGATAGTATTCTTTGAAAAAAAAATGAAGAAAATGCTAATTTTAGAAATTCAGCAGACAACATTTTAGCAGACGGCAAATTTCCCAGCATGCAAAGGGATAAATGAAAAATTTCATAAAAGTGAAGTGTTGTCCCTGCAGTCCGCACAGGCTAATGTGTGACGATACTTTTAGCACATAAATTAAGTTCAGGTTTCCCTTAGGGTGGCTTGTATCTGTTTTAGAATCTTACTTACTTTACTCAACTGTGTCATTTTTGTGCATCTGTGAAATAAGCCATGAACATGACAATTCTATTACAATTATTTTACTTAAAAGACACATATTTTATAAGTAGAGAAAAAATAAAATTTTAAGCAATTGCTTAACAGTTGTTGTGTTGTCACTATTTGTTTAAATTGCTTTCCCCTTACAAAGGGTATGTAAAGGTTGGTTCTGACAGACAGAGAGACAGACAAACGTCCATGGTGATACTAGTCTATCCAATTCTAATTCATACTTGGTTGAAGTATAATAATAAAAATCTTTAAATGCATGTCCAAATGAAGGTGTTTTTTTAGTTTTTGAGGACAACCTTTTATCCAAGCTGGCTGCATGTCTTCAGTCCTTTTAAATTCTATTGGGAGTCGGCCATTTTGACTTGTATCCGCAACAAGATTGCTAACTTGTCACAATGTAATCCCTAGTAAAAGTTTTGGTAAGAATTATGTGTAAAGATGTATTAGTAAAATTTTGAGGCAGATTTGTTTTATGATGATGATGATGTGATTAGAACTTTTTGAGTTGACATCAGACAAGGTTAATTTGGCTTATTTTGGTTATTTCAAGGGCCATTAATCATAAGTGCTTTGGAGATCTGGCCGGCTATCGCATTTGGTAGAGATTTATTGCAATTAAATTGATCACTGTAACTGGCAAAGACTGACCAAAATAGTTCACCCATAAGGACTTAAAGCTCAGGTGAGCTAAAAACAAATAGGAAGGCTTATAAGTAATAACAAGAAAACAGCATGGTGATTGTGTGATAAATTTAATGTGCTTTATATTTATAATAAATATACAAGTAATACTTCATTCATATAAATTTTGACCAAACAAGAAAACCAACAAACATACACTATAACAATAACCCAGGTCTATGTACATACAATGTATAAATTGGCACTAAAATTAGAGTTATTTTACACCTTTACATACCGGTAAACTGGACTTGAGTAAACTCTAATATGTGACATGAGTTGGTAAAATAACCACTAATGTATATATACTGAAAAATATAGTGTAAATATAGTGTAATCGACCTAAAAATATAACGGTTATAGAATTAACAATTCCTTTTGTAAAACATTTTACCCATTATCTCCATGGAGATATATTGCTGGAATACACAATGTACATTACAATGTTAACAAGTTTTTTCTGTAACTAAATGTGTGTCTTTTTGTTCAATTATTTTTTCAAAAAAAGTTAAATAGGGCATATTTGTTGGAAATTGTGGATTTTTAATGATGCCTGATATAAGACTTCGGACGTTAATGTTTGTTGAACAAAAGATTTCCTGGTTAAGCAGACCCTGAAAATCCACGAAAATGTATTGTCCAACAATTAACTTTGTTTTCACAGCTCTAAAGCTTTAATCTTGAAATATATTGAACAGTTGAAAAATACCCATACATAATGACAATTTGATGGCTTATATCAGTCAATTTACTAAAGTGTAAAGCAGCAACAACTTCACAAATTGCAAGATAACACATACATGAAGCGCTTTGGTAATACAAACCTGGCCCCGTGTTCACAAAACATTTTTTGCAATCGAAAATCGATTTTGCTTGTCATTGAAAATGGATTTCCATTGTAGTTGATAGGCAAACATGAAAATCAATGTCAGTTAAAATCGATTTTCGATTGCAAAATCGTTTTGTGAACACGGGCCCAGTAAAATTTGGGAACTGCTGAAGGCCTACATGTACATATGGTTATAATCTTTGACTGTGGTGTACAAGTTACTCTTAAACATGACAACAATATATTTGAAATTGGAACAATAATCAATTCTGTAGTCTGGAATACTCAAATAATTAAGTCAAGTTTTAATAAAGGTACAGTCAGTGTTCAATATAAAATGTTTCCTCCTTGTATGACCAAATGTTTTATCAACATGTTTGAAAATCTATTAAAAAATGACTGAAATTATTGTAATTTTAGAAGCTGTGCTATGTAAATAAATTAATTATGTATGGCTTAACTACCAAATAAAACATACAAAATAAAATGACTAATAAAATAAACCTATGGTGCTTTTTGAATTTTTTTTTATCACACTCAAAAATAGCATAAATATATAAAATATAAGTGTCATAAATATCAGATATAAACACTACTTATTTAAAAAGTACCTATGCATAGTATAAAATTCTATTTATCTAGGAATGGAGTGTGCGCTCTTTACAAATGTTTGAAATGAAAATAACAAAGCGTAAAAAAAATAATTAAAAAAAAGTCGAACATGCTTTGGCAAAGCACATAAAAATATCACAATATTTATATTACTAACCAATGCTGTATTATACTGTTTATGTGGTATCAATGCACAAAATACATTTACATTGTTTATTGGCATGCAAAATTCAAGCTATTAAACTTAACAGTTTAATAAATAACACATATCACAGGGGAAACCTAATAATAAATCACAGTTCTACAACATCTGAACCATTGAAAGACCTCGCAAAAACAGGTGGAATGTATTAAATTTAAGATAAAACTAAAATACGCATTTCTTTTAACATCATATAAACTTGTAATTAATCACTTGCGTGTAATCACAAAAATCAAATGCACAAATTTTAAAAAGCATATCCATTTTTTTCATAAATCAAGGGAACAAAAAATGCCAAACATGGCAGTGCAAACTATACGTTAATAAAATCAACCAATATGACAAGACACACAATTATATCAGCCTCTTAAGTATGTAGCAGAGAAACAAGCACTTAGTATTCATGTCAATACTCCTTCAAGTAATCTTGTAACATGATCCGTTTACCATAACTGTCCCTCTCACCATGAATTTGACTCCATAACATGTATTTGTTGCTTTGTAGTTCTCCCTCCGAACATAACCTCAAGTAATTTATGCTGCAACTCCCTTTTAATCAACCATCCAAATATAAACAGTTCACAGACTGCACACAAGCTAAAGTAATTATGTCAGTCGTCTCACTAAGATTTCCCACACATTTTTCTTTTTGGCAACACGGGGCATCCTAAAAAAACCTATATCTGGATATACATGATAAAAAACATAAATCATAAATGGACATGAATTATGAAATGAAAAGGTTACACAATGGCTTGCTTGGCAACAAAGATGGGTTACACTTTCTCACTGTGAGCGCGGCGCAGCCTCATCAGAAGTAACTATTTCCAATAAAACTGCAGATGAGAATCAACTAAACACGATGGCGTTATTTTCCCGCATCTCCATCTGACGTAATCGTATATTGTTTGAGGCGCCGCGTATTCGTTGTGACTTGGTGGAGCGTAGCCCGGTGGGGTCAGAGGTGATGGAATGATGGGAGTTCACTCGAGTGACGTTGTTCACCGATAGCCCGCTGTCTGGTTGACCCAGGTCAGGTCGCTGTATAACTGGGGCTGGACCTGTGGTGGGAGAGGAACTTTTAAACAAATAGGCCTTGTTTTGGGGAAAATGGGATTAATGCATGTATACAAAATTTAAGTGTCATCCCAGATTAGCCTGTGCAGCCTGCACAGGTGAATCAGGGACGATACTTTCAGTTTTTATGGAATTAGTGTCTTCTTATTGAAAATCTACTTTAGGAGGAAAGTGTTGTCCCGTTCACAGGCTTATCTGGGATGTCAATTTATGCACATGCATTAAGCCCACGTTTCCCAGAGCAAGGCTCAAAAATTCCAGTACTAGGGGTGGAATTGCTAAAGATAAACAAATATTTTGCACCTAGTGGTGGAAGTGGTAATGACAAACAAATATTCCAAAGAGTGTGAAGCTAAAACGCATAAAATACTTTATGTGAGTGTTCAAGACTTGTTACTTTTTAACATTATAATAAGTTCATAGCTCAATAACTGATTATCTCTAGTACAAAATGATAAAAAAAAATAATCACAAAGGTTATTTC
>VMBQ01002910.1:30355-80839 GCA_007657795.1 Dreissena rostriformis | reverse complement strand
GTCTGCTGAATTTCTAAAATTAGCATTTTCTTCGATTTTTTTCAAAGAATACTATCAGAATAGCAAACAGTTTGGATCCTGATGAGACGCCACGTTCTGTGGCGTCTCATCTGGATCCAAACTGTTTGCAAAGGCCTTCAAAATCCGGTTCCAGCGCTCAAAGGGTTAATGCATGTGCGTAATTTGTCATCCTAGATTAGCCTGTGAAGTTCGCACAGGCTTATCTGGGTTCACACTTTCCACCTAGACTGGATTTTGTTAATAAGAGACTTCCTTAAAACTAAAAATTCCATGCAATTAGAAAGTGCTGTTCCTGATATGCAAGTGCAGACTGCACGGGCTAATCAGCAACAACACTTTAAGCAAATATATTGAGCCTAGTTTTCCCAGAGTTTTTCTCAAATATTCAAGGTCTCAAAAAAAAAGAAACAAAGAAAACACAATAACACCAAGATGGTCCCATACTAGTATTTTACACCTAGTTCAAGAAAGTAAGGAAATATACCCATGACTGAAATGAGTGAGTAAATGTCGCTTTTGAAAGTACATGTAATTAAAAATAGTTTATATCATTTGTTCTAAGTTTTGGTCTCAGATGACACACAGTTTTTACCAGAACATAGGTACTATGTAGTACTACAATATGGCCAAGATAATGTCCACAAATGAGTAGAAATGAAGAGCATTAAGTTTTTTTTTAACCTAATCATAAAACAAAGACACTAATGTAAATAGCTCCATTAACACTTGATCAACTGATGATAATCCCATTTGATCTAGACTTCATTTTTAAACCAGAGATGACCAATAGTTTACAATACATTTTATGGAAGTAAATACTCTCTGATCATTGTATCAGTTCTTGTGCATAACAAAGAATTTCGTGTTTGACCAAGTGACCTAATTTAAGACCCAACAAACATGACCCCTTGTCGTGAATCATCAAACATTCCTTAAGGAATCTTTTTGACAATCTTCCAAAATTAATCAAAAGCCTCCTGCATCTTGTCTTTTATTTAGTTCAATTGTGAAAAAATCAAAACAGAACATCTGCTTAACAAGTAATAAATAATTTTTATGTTTTGATGTTCATTAGGAAATATGTCATATCAAATCTGGGGCCAAGCAGCATCATTTATTGGCACATATTCCAAGTAACTGCACAGTTGACAGAATATTATATGTTCTAGAGTGACTTAAATGCATACACATTTTACACTACATTACCACAATCTATTATTAATAAAATATAATTTAAGCATTCTTTGGTTCAAACATTTTTTACAATTTTTACAGTGTACAAAAGAAACATAACTGAAAAGAAAAAAGAAAAAAGGATCCAATTACAATTTAAAAAAAAGAAACAATAAATGGTGAGGATTTCTGAGTAATGATATAAAAATAAAATAAATAAATAAGAAACAATCAATAAAAGAGGGCCATGACAGCCCTGAAGCACTCATCTGAGTTCAAGGTACACCAATTGGCAGAGACTTGACCTGATGACCTATATTTTGTCACCACTTGACCCAGATTCAAACATGGCCTTGATATTGGAAAGATTAGCATTCTGACCAATATAAAGAAGTGAAACTCCAGAAGCTGCAACAGTATTGCAATTCTATCATACACAAGTTTTATCAAGATGGAGTCAGAAATGTGGCCTCTTGATTGATATGAGTTTTCCAAGATTTGACATAGTGACCTATTTTTCAGAAACACCTGACCCAGATTCAAAATAGACTTCAACAATGTTGTGATAAAAGTTCTGATCAAGTCAAAATTGAGTCATTAATGTGGCCTCTAGAGTGGTAACAAGGTATTTCTGAGATTTGACCTGGTGACCATTGAGTTTGGGTGCACATGGCCATAACCACACTTGGCCTAGATATTTTAAAGATTAACATTATTACCAAGTTTCTTAGAGATTGAGGCATACATGTGGCCAATAAGAGTGGCAAACAAGTTTTTTTTTTATAAGATTTGAACATGGTGACCTACTTTTTGGATGCATGTGACCTTAATTCCAACTTGGCCTAGATATTGTCAAGATAAATATTCTGACCAAAATAAATCAAGATTGAGTCATAAATGTGGCTTTGAGAGTTGTTAAATGGTTTTTCTAAGATATGACCTGGTAATCTAGTTTTTGGACACAGATGACTTAGTTTCAAACTTGGCCTAGATCTAAATATTGTCAAGAGAAACATACTGGCAAAGTTTCATCAAGATTAATTCCTTAGCCTCTAGAATAGTAACATTTTTTTATATTTTTTTTTACCTTGTGACCTAGTTTTTATTGCATGTGACCCAAAATCAAAGTCAGACTAGATATTTAAACATTAACATTCTGACCAAGTTTCATACAGATTGAGATATCAAAGGGCCTCTAGAATGCTCACACGATTTTTCTAAGATTTACCTGGTGACCTAATTTTTGGATGCACATGAGCAAGATAATATATTGGCCTAGACATTGGCCAAATACAAAATTTGACCAAGTTTCATCAAGATTAGAAAAACAATAAGTGATAATGAGCTAAATATTGATGTCACACACCGGATGACACACAATGCCTAACACCGGACATAGACTGACCAAAATAGTTTACCATGAGCACTTTGTACTCAGGTGAGCTAAAAAATAGTGTTTAAACAACAAATCAGTGGTGTAAACCTTTAAGAAAGTGTTTCCAGTACATTTACAAAATAGTACAGTGAATAAGTTAAATGTGAATAATCAAAAACATTTCACAAAACAGCAAATATTAACACAAAAAATAACATTAATAATGAACAATACTACTTTAAAAGGACAAATTCACAATACTATCTGTCCAAACAACATGCAGCAAACACCATAATCAGCCAAGCTTGCAAAGGCAGCCAGTTGTAAAAAAAGCATCAAACATTACACAAGACAAAAGAGTTCTGTTTAGGGAGTTCAGAATGAACAAAAATACAAGACTCTCCACCAGTGAGAAATAAATTTGGCAATCCAAAGAGTGTAATTGCAATGTCTGGATGGGCCATTCTCAGAATGATCATAAAGACAAGTACAGGTATCTGTCCCTATACATTGAGGACAACCAATGATGCTCACCAAATGATAATATTAAAATGGATTATAAATGACTTTTAAGGCAGTAACTAGAAACTGACTCTTGGCATAAAGGGCAAAATATAATGATCACCACCTGACATAATTGATAACAATGGCAGTTATTGATAAATATCACTTTTATAAAAGGCAAGATATACTGTTCACTTCTTGACAAGATTGATAATGGGTAGTAGTGACCAAAGAGAATGTAAGTGGTAACTGTCATGTGACATGAAGGGAATGTTGAAAAAACAACAACTTCTTTTTAGAAAGTCATGCAGGGAATTTCTATTAAAAAAAACGGATACCCCCTAATTGAAAGATGGTGGTCAAATATCAAAAGACGTGAGTATATACATATATACAAGTGACTAAGATTAAAGCTTAAAGTTTAGAGGTTAAAACATCAGTTCATCAACATTTCTACAGCCTGTCTCAGGCAAAGAGGTTATACTTGTGTTAAACATGCACACCTTGGTCTTCCTGTGTAATACCCAAATAAATGGCATCAATAGTACTGTTGTTCTCGTTTTTTATGGGTAATTTTTACAGGACAGACAATATTTCTTTAAAATACGTGTGATCATATCTTTGAAAAAATGCACTTGGAAACGAAAATGAATGGATTCTGCTTGAAATTGGCATGCATTTTCAATAGAATTACATATAATAAATCATAAAAATGGGTGATTATACTCAGCAGAGAAATTATCGTTCATATTTTTTTTATTCAGTTATTACTCTGTATTTAACATAATTTCAGGTGTAAAAATATATTTTGGTCATCAGTCGACTTTGATGAATATTTTCTTTTAAGGACACTGATGGTTTAATTGTTACATAATGTTTAAGATTTGTAAAAGGATGCATTTACTACTACAAATGTTCATTATTGAATAACAGTGGGAAAGACAAAGCAAATTGCTGCAAAAAAAAGCAAAACCAACCGATTGAAAGACAAGTTTGTAAAACCACAAGCGATTTGTGTAAAAATGAGCATTGATACAATACATGTAGAATGCATAGAAGTCTTGGTGAATAAAAAGAATGATAAAAAAGACCAAGGCAGCATTCTGTTACGTGTGGGTGGGGAAATACACATTAAGAGCAAATGCAAACTTACAGCCTGTAATTTGCTGAAAACACAGACCCACAATCTTTTTCATGAATATTGTAATACACAACTTATCCAGCAGAAAGATAAAGATTCAATATTATATTAGCTATGTATAAGCAATTTAAAATCAAGGGGATATTCAATGTAAGAGATCTCTTATAACAACAAATAATTAATTGGCTTATTACACACACAAAAAATGACTCATTAAAGTACACGCTCAGTAGAATCTCTGATTAAGTTTTAATTTCCTGTCACAGCCAAAGCATTTGCATGTTAAACTTTATATTGTTCGTCTGAATACATACGAGCCACGTCATGCGAAAATAAGCCTAATGCCATATGCAGCCAGCGTAGCTCCAGTTCCGCCTGGGCATTTGCGCAGTCTGGTCAGGAGCTACTCTGTCCACTTTAACCCTTTGCATGCTGGGAAATTTGTCGTCTGCTAAAATGTCGTCTGCTGAATTTCTAAAATTAGCATTTTCTTCACTTTTTTTTTCAAAGAATACTATCAGAATAGCAAACAGTTTGGATCCTGACAAGACGCCACGTTTTGTGGCGTCTCATCTGGATCCAAACTGTTTGCAAAAGCCTTCAAAATCCGGTTCCATGGCTCAAAGGGTTTAAGTCACACAGTTTGGTGGTCTTATCAGTGGACAGGGTAGCTCATTACAAGACTGCGCGACTGTGCTGGCTGGTCTTGAGCTAAGCTTTCAGCATATGGCATGATACCCATTTGTGCAGATCCAGCTGATATGTTAATTAATGTTCCTTCTCTCTCTAATAAGTTTCTTTCCTATATTGGAGACTGGGTAAAAAAGGTTCACCTGTACAGACTGGTTGCAAGGAATTCCAAACACTGATCAAGCCAAAACATTTAAATACACAGTCTAAAGGTGATGGGGAACTTGAAACACAGCAAGAAAAGCGTCCAATGAAAACATACCAGAGACATCATTCACAAAGCTTTGTTTTATCTCTTGGTGCATAAGGGGACCCGCTAAAAGAACCAACAAAAAGTGTTTAATAAATTTCTGAACACATTTTAGAGCTAAAAATCCAAATCACAAAACATCAGTTGCTGCCGTGTAATTGGCCTAATTCTGGTAGCTTCTTGCACAAAAAAACAACTTCCAATTTTTTTTTATTTTTTTTTTAAATAAAGATTTTAACAGTAAAATAAGAATTGCTTTATAAAACCAGACAATTTGCACTTTATTAAGTTTATGAAACATTATAATGGTTTGCCTACAAGGCAGCAACCAATGAGCTGAAAGCAAAAAACCCGCCGCCCATGTCTATGCAAAGAGCTACAAGAATCAAACCATGCATACGTGTGTTTGTGAACTTTGTGGCATGCAGGAACTATTTTTTGTATTGCTCAAGGATTTGGTAAAGCCATTTTTCTGACAGGGTGAGAGAACCACGCAATGTGAGGGTCACTGTGTTAAGAGGCCCTGAAAATCACCATTTGCTAAAATTAAACATGGTGGGGGAAAGCACACAGGTCTACAAGCCAGGTATATATATATATATACATGTGCAGCACAGGCAAATAGTTCCATAACACACCATGGAACACATCTTTTGTGTTAAATATCAGTTCTGTAGTTGAATGTGGTTTACACAGCTCTGATGGCATGGGTACTACCATTTTCAGAGAGCAGTTCATTTAGATAGGCTACACAATTTTTCTCCAGCACTTCTATGTGAAATGTTTCACTTTGCTAATAAAAAAAATAAACTTGGTTCTTTACTGGAAGGAGAAGATGAGTAAAATGTGTTCTTTTCAAACAGTTCGTTGCTAGAAAATCAGCTCTGTTCCATGGCCTAGTTCCTATTCAAAGACTGGCAAAGCATCCGTAAGAACTTATTTTTATACACAATCTTAGCAGACCCTGAATGGGAAAAATGGGAAAACCAGGTCATTTAAGATCAGTACATACTTGCAGCTGAAAGAACATAACAATTAGAGTTCTTTAATATTAGAAGAAAATATCTATTTCCATTTATAATGAAACAGATTTCTACTATTTAATAATATATTATTCAATAATAAAAACAAATAATGTTCCAAAATGTAATTAAAATGACTTGCTATGTGCTCTATCATCAAGGAAATTAAATAAAGTAATTCAGAAAATAACAATAAACTAACTTATAAACCAGTTCTTTTTGTGTCTGCACAGAGCCTCAGCATAAGGCAATCAGAATGAAACTCAAACTTGAGCCAACGCCAGAAAAGTGTTTTACATGGAAACTCGCTACCTACACAAATTGTGTAATCTTGTAAAAGAGGCCAATTAACCGAACCACCATTTTGGGTGTGTTTCAATGCTAAGACTCGTACATATGCCCGTGCTACCGCTAAAAACAATAACAATTAAGTGCATCCCTCACACCCTCATGGTACATACCGGAATCCTTACGCTGCCCAGAAGCACTCAAGACGCGTTTATTGGAATTCGAAGTTGGGGTGATGGAGTCTGATCTATTGTCAGACATCATATTGGTGGAATAGCCATTTCGCGCCAAGATCCGGTTTCTCTCGGCCTCTGTCTCCAGAAGGGAAGAGAGGTTCCGGTATTCTGAGTCCGGTATGATCGTACCGGTGCCTCCTGCCCGCCCGGTGCTTCCCAGGGGCTTACGAATAAACTTATTTCTCTGAAGCGCAAAACTAAACAGTTAGTTACAATCAATATGAGCCACGCTCTGTGAAAACAGCGCTTAATGCATGTGCCTAATGTCATCTCAAATAAACCTGTGCAGTCTACGCAGTCTAATCAGGGATGACACTTTCCGCCTAGAATGGATTTTTGATTAGAAGAAACTTCCATCAGAAAAATTCCATTGAAGTGTAGTGTCCTCCCTGCACAGACTGCACAGGCTTAACTGGAACAAAACTTTACACAAATTCATGAAGCCTGGTATTCCCAGAGTGTGGCTCGTACGCAACAATGCGTAAAATACCAAACAAATGTCCTTTTTATTTGTATGCATTTAGAAAGGTTTTGGGTTAGCAAGGATACACATTGCTTATTACTGAAGTTCATCATTTCAAGATAATTTTTACTGTGTTGCAGAAATGACTGCATTCACATTAGTTATACTGGGTCATCAATAAGAAATGCGAGGTTTCAAATAATCACATAATTGTCTAAGAGCATGATTAAATAATAAAACACAGCTATATATAATACTATAGCTATACATTGTCACAATAATCTAATAGTTGCTAGCAAATTAGGCAGGAAGCTATATAGTTTTATTAATCAGTCTATCTGAGCCTTGCTCTGGGAGCACCTGTGCAGACTGCGCAGGCTCATCCGGGACGACACTATACACGTGCATTTAACCCTGTTTTCCCAGAGCAAGGCTCATATATTTTGTGCATCAAACAGAACTGCACATGTGTTCATTAACTACTGGGCAATCTCTAGCACGTCACTGTGGACTATACATTTGCAAATGTTAACAACCAATACTATGTGCTGATATGCATGGCATGAGGATGAAGAATGGCATAAGGACCACTCAAGTGATAAATATCCCCTTTTTTCTTCTTATTACAGGGGTGTGATTGAAGAGAGGTCTGGGAGGGGGAGACAAATGTTGTTGACTTATTTTGAACCATAGATGTGAATAATGGGGTGACAAACCTTTTCAAAATATGCGGTAAATGATACCTGAGTACATTTTATTTGGAGAGATATCAAAATCCGATTTTCAGGGCCACTTATGAAATATACCATGGAATTGGTAATACCCCTACTTCTAGTAATTTACGTGGATTTCAGCAATGACCCCTGGGTCAATTGGATCAGCAGAAATCTGAGGATCTGCTGTAAAAATCACACCCCTGAATTATAAAAATAAACTTTTTCAGTTCATTTCCATAAAAAGTATAGGGATGTCCCATTCCTAAAGTAGTTCCAGATCGAACTCGTGCATTCAAGTTTGAATTTTAACATATCAATTTCTATGTCACAGTATTTTCTGCGACACTTTTTGCAGTTGTGTTACCGCTCACCTGAAAGGCAGGCACCGTTCTCTCATTGACACTGGCTAGGTGGCTGGCGGCCGACTTGTGGGGCCAGTTGCGTCCCCCAGGCCCGGGCTGTGTAGGGGAGAGAGAACTGGTTGTAGATGACATGGGCAATGCACGGTTCAGGCCTGGCGGTGCAGGCAATAAGGGCTTAGCTAGAGGGTTGGGAGGCGGGTAGAGGCTTATGTTAGTAGTAGACTGTGAGTTTGAGTGAGTGTGCAAGGAAGCTTGAGGTTGAAGCAAAATGGAGGCCAGGCGCTCGGTCTGCTGGTACTGGAAAGTGCCCTGGGTGCTCAAGCCGTTGGCTAGCGTGAACTGCAGGTGATGCTGCGGGATGGGGATGCCCTCGGTGGGGCCCCCGGACGCCCCGGACATGCCAGACGTGAGGCCACGGCTGGCCCCGTGACCACTAAGGGCCTCGCTCCCCATCTGGCTCTCAATACGCTGGCTACCATGGCTACCAGCCTCCTGCTGCTCTGACGTCTGAAAGTAAACCAAACTTGCAAGAAAGGGTGAGAGGTGCACTGGAATCGCGTGACGTTTAGGACTGCCTTGAACACGATGTGAGGTGAATAAGCATGGGATGGATATGTAAAGGATTAATATGATTATTAAACTAGCTTAGGTACATTGGTCCATTGGTGAAATTAATAGTGATAATTTGGTATTTTAAATGTTGATATTCTAATGGTTTTAGTTATCAAAATTGTACCGAAATATTTTTCAGAAATTTATTAGCATTGAAACTAATAGAATAATGCTGATAAAATGAAATCAATTTTTTATTTAAAGTCAAGCAATATATTACCAACAAATTCATGAACTGTTTGAATAGTAAATTCTTATTGTTAATTAATCAAATCACAAAGAGTTATTTTGATACACAGCAGACATAATATTCTCCCAAACAAACAAAACGCAAATAACTAACTGACACTGAATCTCATCTGCTTATATGAAAGAGGTGGAAGTCTGAGTTTCTTAAAGGATAAATTTTACAGAAGGTTAACAAAAGTCAGTTAATCATTATTCTTAGCAATTCATTTCCATGTATTTAAAAAAAAAAAAAAAAAAAATTATTACACTTGCTTTAAATATTGATTTCCCCACTTCATGCAAAAATGGGTCTTATGCCTTATGCAGAAAGCGTGACCAGTCCAGTGAAGCTCAGTAATTGTGCAGGCTGGTCTTTAGCTATGCTGGTGGAATATGACATAAAACCCATTTTGAATGAAACAGCTCAATTATTTGAAGTACTTTCATTATGTTGATAAATTGCAACAGTTATCTGAACATTTTACATATAAAAAATATTTAAAAAAAAAATGCAAAAAGTAAAAACATCCCTATAGAATTATTAATGATAAACAGCAATTAGTCAGCCAGATGCATGTGTGATGCACATGTATACACATAGATATGTTAGTCGTGACACCATCTTCCCGCCTCCAATCAGCTAAGCCCTTTTTCCCCCACCATATATATCAATGATTCATTAATCACTTTTAACGCGTCATAACATGATATTTTCACATTATTCTACAACTATGTGAAGCATTACTTAATATATCTGTAATAATTAATAAATATACTTTATAATAGGATATTAGTAGTGGTGCTTGACTACATGTGATAAATAGTTGCTAGGCTACTTTCATGCAAAGTTAATTTTGTCATTCCAAATTTACTTATGAATCTTAAAATAATCTAAAAATGCAAGCTGAAACTCAAAAACATGAACCAATTTTTTTTTCTCTCCTGAAAATCATGTGATTTTCAAAGGTGTAAAAGTAAGAGGAGAAAACTATAAGACCAGATTGAGAATTCTGTCAAGTGAACACAAACAACAAAGATGGCTGCTGTTAACTACAAATAGCACATGCAATTCCAACGCCAGGCAAAACATATAAATTCTGTTAAAACATCATGCAAAAAACTCTTGTTTAAAGCATCAACACAGAAAAACTTTAAAAAAAATAGCCCTATGAAATTAGACACTCCCACGAAAGCAGTGTTCAACTTGAATATTACTTCGCAGGTCACTCCACAATTAGGTCAAGGTCACACATACCTCCGTCTCTATTACCTCCTCGGCGTCAGAGCCTTCGATTATGTAGGGCTCTGATGTGAGGACAACCTTTCGGTCATTACTCGAGTATGACAGCCTCACATGCGGAAACTGACGATTCAATTCATCCCTGGCATGCATGCCGCGACTTGCGAAATTTTTACTTGACTTGTATACAGTCTTATCGGAAGAATTATTGCTTTCATTAGCCAGTGCATGATTATGGCCAAAGTATCGATCAAGGAGCTTTTTGTAATACTGCTTGTCTTTAATCCTAATCGGGGCCTGGCGGCCGGAAAGACATGAATCCATCTGTCTGTTTGTGTACAGCCATCTTTGGTTGCTGTCCTATCAGAGATATGAAGAAACAGCCAATCAGATTCAAGAGATCATGTATTTAGCCATGGTTACTGGGTCGTATGTTCTCAAAAGGTTGCATGTTCAAAATCCTTTTAATCACTGAATAAGCATGAAACTAAAAAATCTTTTCTATAAATGTTTGGCAGAAACAAGGTAGGTTGTTTCATGCTATTGACTCAAATGTAAACTTTAAAACAAAATAGAACTTGCTTTTTTTTAAGACAAAACACTATACGTGTATTAATAAAAATTATTCATTAATTTTTAACATGAATGCATTTTTTGGGCACATACAACAATTTTGATATTGCAAAAAAATGGTATGTCAATCAGGTTAAAAACACAAATATCAAAGGGTAAAATGATCCAAAATCTTTAAAAGAGCAAGAAATAAAACCAGAAATGTTTCATTCAAAATTATCCAGAAATAAATTTCACCAACCAAACAGTGCAAATGACAATCCCAATGTGTGTACAAGCAAATTGACCCAGTAATAAAATATGATATACAGCAAAGCAAGGCATAAAATAAATTATCAAAATGTTACTTCTTCAGTTACTTTGGGGGCAAAACTTAAATGATGAGCCTTGTTCTGGGAAAACTGGGCTTAACCCTTTGAGCGCTGGAACCGGATTTTGAAGGCCTTTGCAAACAGTTTGGATCCAGATGAGACGCCACAGAACGTGGCGTCTCATCAGGATCCAAACTGTTTGCTATTCTGATAGTATTATTTGAAAAAAATCAAAGAAAATGCTTATTTTAAAAATTCAGCAGACGACATTTTAGCAGATGACAAATTTCCCAGCATGCAAAGGGTTAATGAATGTGCAGAGTATTAGCAGTCTGCACAGGCTAGTCAGTGATGAAACTCTCCGCTATTATGGTATTTGTTGTTGAAAGTAAGTCTTTTTTTTTGTGAAAATCCACTTTAGGATGAAAGTGTCGTCCCTGATTAGCATGTGCAGACTGCACAGACTACCGATTATCTGGGAGTAAATGCATTAAACCCCATTTTCCCAGAACAAGGCTCATATATTTAAGTAATAATTTACAATTTAAAGAACAAACAATATTGTTATGCAATGTTTATGAATACTTTACTTAATGTATCAGTCAACTTAAATTAGCATATATGCAAGTCTGACCTTTTTTAATTACAGAATAATATACAGATTTTCAAAACACATACAAACTTATGTTTTAAATTTGTAACCTGGTGACTCGGTTAGCTCTATCAGTTAATGCAGCTTTAAATAGTTTTGTTTCTTATATGAACATTTATGTATTATACAACTTAAACAGTTACTTTACATCTTAAATTTAACCTTAAATATAATATATAAAAAAAAATGTTTTATAATATCAACAAATTCTTTCAACCATTCTCTGGAAATAGTGATGGGTTGGCAGTTAACCTGCATTTTCACCTTAAAATCTGTCATGTGTATTACTTATTTTGTATTTTAGTTTAGTTGTGTAAATGTTTGGTAAGTGTCCCCCTTCCTGAACTACAGGAAGTTGAAAAATATTGAACATGTGTAGCAGTTCAGAATGATAATATATTACCAATACACCATGAACAGTTATTATTTGCAATAAATGACTAAAGTGATCAAAAAAGGTCACCATGAGCACATTATGCTCAGGTGAGCTAAAAATAATCCAGCAAACAAGAGATGTGTTCGTCAGAAACACAATGCCCCCTACTGCGCCACTTTGAAATAAAATTTCTATTTGTCATTTGGCAGGTAAAGAAATGATCTCCCTTTAAAGCTTATTACTTCCCTTGGATTTTGTTTTTTGACCTTGAAGGATGACCTTTCACCAATCAAAATGTGCAGCTCCATGAGATGCACATGCATGCCAAATATCAAGTTGCTATCTTCAATATTGCAAAAGTAATGACCAACGTTAAAGTTTTCGGACGGACACAGAGACAGACGGACGGACGGACTGACAGTTCAACTGCTATATGCCCCTATACCGGGGGCATTAAAAAACAAAGGATTGGGTTTTCTTTTGTTATATGTCCAACAAAAAATAAATAATAATAATAATAGTTCACAGACTTTCCCAATGCTGTCCATTTAGAAAAGAAATGGCATCAGCTGCTTATAGGAAAGAGTACAAAAGACCACCAAGAAAAATGTAAACAAATAGTTTCAACTACAAACTGCATAAAAAAAAGTCAATAATTCATATTCCTTATAAAAAGTGTTCATACTATTAACACAGTAATACCTTTGTTTCTGTGAAAGAATTTTTCTGGAAAATAAATGTGATTCTTATTTTCTACATTTACATTTATATGAAATTCTGTTATCGTTTCACTCAGCAAATAAAAAAGGGGTTATTTAGCATGTACCTACTTCTGTATTGATGAATAAACTTAATGCCGGCTATGTATTGTCTTGTAATACATGTAAATGCATATTACAATCAGTACTGAAAACACAAGATTCAAATCTTGATTAAAATTAAGATTATATGTATAAATTATGTACTGCAAGTGAACTATAATAGACTGAAACTTGAATAAGTATGGCACAATCCAATTAAAGTCAGATCCAATTAAATGTTTCAGGGACAACTGAACAGGTTGATAGAATAGTCATTGGAAAGGATTTCATATTCGAATCATTGATTATAGGTTTTGTTTTATTTATTTGTGCAAACATACTGGCTTAGTATTTTTATTTTATTAAAGACAGCCATGCATAGGGAAGCTTATACAAAGGTTACTTTAAAATGACATTATTTAATGTCAATGAAAACACATGGGTTTTTAAATTATGAATTTTTGTATTATTCTACCAATAAATCTAAACTAGACGTTCACATATGGGACTCATACCCCTATACATCTTGTCAGATATGTTCAAGGGTAAATAACTCAGGAATGTTTGAATTACTGGGAATGAACAAGTGTGTTGCCTGTCTACACTTCATGGTGATGACATATTTAAAGTTACAATTTCATTGCTTGAGGAAGGTGAAAACAGTTCCCTCCACAAACTTATTACATTTTATGAGGACTGACAATTTAAACAATCAACAAACCGACAGAGAGACTTCAGTACACCCACTTCAAACTTCATTTGCAGGGAATAATGAAAAAATGCAGCAGCTTATAGCGAAGAAGTTGTAGTGCGGACTTGACTTTAATATGATTGCAGTAGTTAGAAGGAAGGCTACACAAGAGTGCGCTGGTGGGTTAGATAGGAAACGTCACATACCTGGGGATTGGCCAGGTTGCGCAAGGCCAATCTCCGAATATCAGTTTTATTGGTCTGTGAGCATTAACAAATATGTATTAAAACACTTACTAATGCGACAGGATACTGCTGTGGGTATATGTATATTGGAGATATAATTTAGTCTCGCTCATGGAAAACGGGGCTTTATGCATGTGTGTAAAGTGGTGTCCCAGATAAGCCTGTGCAGTCTGCACAGGCTAATCAGGGCCGACACTTTCAGCTTTAATGGTATTTTTCTTTAAAAGCATGTGTCTTTTTAGCAAAAATCCAGCACAGGCTACTCTAGGACAACACTTTACAAACACTAGGCCAACACTTTACAAACATGCATTAAGCCCTGTTTTCACAGAGCAGGCTCCATTATATTAGTTAACATTTGTACTGACAGCTACAAAAGATGTGGATCACTATTTTCTATACTAAGTGAGGACACACTGTGTTAACAAACAAGACTTATGAAATTTAGATCAATTCAAGTTTAACTTATGGGATTTCAATGTTAAATATTAATATACAACTTTTATATTTGAAGAATATGCAATATTATACGATATATATACAAAATACCTGGAGGCATATTGATAAAATGATTCTACAATTAATAACATACTACATAGGCTGATATTAAGGTCAAATACTTGATCCGCAAATCCAAAAACAATATGTTATATTCTGCTGAAAAGATTATCTACAAATCTGAAAATGTTAAAAGCAGTTATAATACAAATATAAAATACTATTTCAAAAGACGAGAAAAACACCATACAATAAAAATAAAACAATAAGCAATGTCAAGCGACTAAGAAAGGCGCTGATATAAAACAAATTACAAAATATGTTTAAAACAAATCTGTACTGTGGTGAAAATCACAATTTCCATCTCTAGTGACCTTGTCTTCATGCAACGAAAACAAGGTCAAGGTTATAGGAAAGAGTGACAATATCTAAGCCATGTTATGTGACGATGGGTCTTTTTCTATATGCCGCCAGCATAACTCCAGACCAGCCTGCCCAATGCCTATCCGCTATAAAGTCACACAATGTTTCGTAGTCTGGTTAGCGGACAGGGTAGCTCCTGACCAGACTGCACAGGCTGGTTGGAAGCTACGATGGCCACATATGGCAAAAGACCCATTTTCGCAGGACGCGGGTCATCTATACACAGACACACTCACAACTGTATGAAGTTTCAAAGGGCAATTCGGAGGACAGAGTTTTGTACATGCTGAACGGGAATCATCAAAACTCTTTGACATTTCAGACGTCCTCTTCAATGGCTTTGATTCACATGAAGTTTGCTATAAATAGGAAACAGCGTTCACCAGCATTTATTCAAGATCTTTCACGAAAGACTTGCGAATGGGGGTGGGGGGAACTAGAGCAACTACCAAAAAATATGTATTGAGTGTGTATTTTCTTGATATCAATTGAACATTTTAGCCTCTATTTTTTGCAATTAAGGATCAACTTAGATTAACGTGAATAACGATTAATGAATATCTTTACGGTATATTGCATTCAAGCTAGAAACAAACAATCCACACATTTGCATTATTATGTAGCTCTAAGAAAAGCAGTGTTTGCAAATCAGAAGCTATTTCTACAAATGGAAAAACCATATGTATGTGTACCTTATGTATGATTGCAATTAAATTGCAATGTCATAAAATATGTAGTCTATTGTTTTGGTTATGGCCTATCCAGTGTTTCAAATAAAAAACAAGAGATGTGTTTGTCAGAAACACAATGCCCCTTAATGCGCCGCTTTATTTTATTTTTTATTTTTTTTTTATTTTTTTTACCTTTGACCTTGAAGGCTGACCTTGACCTTTCACCACTCAAAATGTGCAGCTCCATGAGATACACATGCATGCCTTAAGCAGAGCTCCAGATAAGGGTCGTATTTTCGTAATTACGAATTATTTTCAAGTCCGTTACGTATTTATTTTAAAATCCGGTCGTACCAGTAAGAATTACAAAATCAAGTTACGAATATTATTTTACATCAGTTCGTATCGATTTTCATTGAGTTCTTTTCGCGTATTAAAGATCTTTTTGGTACTCATATAGAATGGTTATCAGGTTTGTTTAACGAAGCGCATTTTTTCCAATAAAAGCGGCGTGTACAGTCTATCTGTCAAAAAAAAATGGCTGCGCCCAGAGGACGTCCTAAAAACTGCAAAGCGTGAAAAAAGAATACGCTTTTAACATATTGTACGCACAGTGAGCCGAAGTTGAATGTCAAGAAAGACATTATAGAAAAGATCTTATACGATGATGTATGTTAAGTGTCCGAAAAAGTCAGAAAAGCTAAAAAACGCGCCACGAAGGGTCCAAACTTAAACAAAAAAACATTGGAAGAGTCAGTGGAGTGGAAGGGACAATTCCCGTGGCTAATCGTTGAAAAGATTGAAGGGGAGATCCGTTTGAATTGTGAAATATGTCAAAATTTAGCACAGTTTGGGCATATGAAGGTATTTGAAAAATAAAATTCCCGTGGTCAATAGGCACTGTTGAACTTGTATAAATAAAGTTGCAAGCATTTTTATTTTTTGCATGAAAATACCCATTATTATTTATTTTTAGGTCATTTAGAAAAGTTAAGAATTATTTTCCGAAACTTAGTAGTAACGTTAAGAATAAAATTTCAGAGTTAAGAATTCTTTTTGAAAATCTGGTAGTAACGTTAAGAATTTCTCAAAACCTTATCTGGAGCTCTGCTTAAGGCCCTGTCACACCGAGGTAACGGACGAGAAACGGACATAAAAACATTTTATCCGTTCGTGTCTGTTCTTATCCGTTTAATGTCCGTTTCATATCCGGTGAATCCGTTCCTTGTGCGGCGATGTCCGGTGACATCCGTTCCGTCCGTTGGGAAGTTTTGAGCATGTTCAAAAATTTTCACCGGATAAAATGGACAGAGACATCTGTTTGATGTGAAGTCTTCATACATTACTTTACGGTTTGTTCGGAACTTGTGCGTTACACCTCCGTTACGCATCTGGTTTATGTCCGTTACATATGCTACGGACAGAACTGATGTCACCGGACATCGCCGCACAAGGAACGGATTGACCGGATATGAAACGGAAATTAAACGGATAAGAACGGACACAAACGGATAAAATGATTTTAAGTCCGTTTCTCGTCCGTTACCTCGGTGTGACCGGGCCTTTATCCAGTAGAAGTCCGTTACTCGCACGGTAATATCCGTTAGCCGACCGTTAATTATCTGGTACATATCCGTTAAACGTACGTTTTTCTCCGTTACATCACCGGTACTTGTGCGGTCATTGTGTGTTTCATACGCTTCACACACCGATTGCGAGAGTTTTGAGCGGCAGAACAGGTAAATTTTATCACCGGATAACCAAAATCTGCATATTTTGTCCGTTTTCTCTCTGTTACATGTTCGTTAGTCGGTCTGACAGGGCCTTAATATCAAGTTGCTATGATCACTATTGCAAAAGTTATGACAAAACTTTAACCTAGGTTAAAGTTTTGGACAGACAGAATGACAAACAGAGAGACAGACAGACAGGCCAAAAACAATATACCCCCTTTTTTTTTAAAGGGGGCATAAAAACAAACATGTTGCATATATTCTTTTTTTGTTAAAAGCGCAGTCATAATGTGCAGTAAAATTCACAAAAAGTATTTAAATAATCAATTACCAACTTACAAAAAAAGCACTTTATATACACAGAAATTAAAGAAAACATTGTAGACACTGATGCCCCTGTGGAAACACTGTCAGTAGCAATTCATTGGCTCATTTGAAAGTCTTAGTTTAAAAGTATGTCAGGGTCATAATGAGGTTAGGTGATGTGAGTGTGCTGAGTGCTGAAAAGAAGTATAAAAACTCTTTAGCAAGTATATTGATTAATATTAATCAAACCCTCAATTTTGGATAACCAAGAATGTTGACCCTCTGAATTAATGATAGTCCAAAAGTGGGTCAATGTCAAGGTCAAAATTCGGTAAGGTGATGTGGGTATGTTCGGTGTTCAAAGACAATATTCATGCAAGTATCAAAGAATCAATGTTTTGTAGCCAGCGATATTGATGTAAGGCGAAATACGTCATTTTGGTTAACCAAAAATTCTGACAGTCTGAATTTGTCCAAAAGTGGGTCAATGTCAAGTTCAAAATAAATTCAGTGGTGTGCAGGTGTAAGTCTTCATAGATAACCTTCATGCAAGTATCAAAGCTTTGCAGCAAGCTGTATTGATGAAAGACGAAATGCATAATTTTGGTTGAACCAAGAATTAGGACGTGAATTAGTCTAACTTCTTAGTAGGTCAAAGTCAAGTTCAAAATGAGGTCATGTGATGTGGGTGAGTTGAGAACATATATACAAGTATCTACGCTTTGCAGGAAGCATTATAGATATTATACGAATCATGTCACTCAGGGTTAAGCTCATATGGCCATCAGACAGTCTAGATAGCTGGAAAAAAAGACAGGCCAATCGCTTTATGGTTCTAGGCGATGCAGGGGGCATACATGTACACATTCTCAGACTGTGCTTAAGAAGACCATAAAACTTAAATCAAAATTGAAAGTTAATGTTAGAAAATACTGTGATCCATGTTCAATATCAGAGGGACAATTTATTCTGTGTTATTGCTGCAATGATTCACCACAATAAATGATATTTGAAAATCAACCCACATTGGCCAGCCAAACAGCATTTTTGATGATGTGCTTGTCAAAATTTCACACCATTTGGGTGGCAGTGAAAAATAAGACTAATTAAGCAAAGATTAACCAAAATTGTTCCAAGCTCATTTCTACACACACATTTATGACAGAGATGTAAAGACTAACAATGCAAAATTGATTTATTTCGTTAAAGTTCTTTGAATCCTACTTAGCCTTATTATTGTAGACACCTTGGTTTTGTTTGTTTGTTTAGTTGGATTTTCACATTTTTCAACTGTATTCAGTAGAAACCTTAATTTTCCTTTAAACTAAGGTCGCTTTAAAAGCCAACTGAAAATGAAAGCCTTCTTTTTATCCCTGTCCCCAAATGGTGCAAAACAAGAACAAGCACAGGCATTGTTTTTATGATTATGCTTTGCAAGTCAAACACACATAGCTCAAAAACTTCTAATCAAAACATGTTCAGTCTTTCTTATAGTAGGGAAAGTATCTTGAGTTTCTACAAACATAATGTTGACATACATTGCAAAAGTGCCCAATATCATAAATAACAGATGCATTCAGCTTTTTGTCAGGCAAGTATAATGCTCATATTAAATTAATACACTTTAAATATGTTACATTGAACCCTAGTCTACAAATACCCTAACTTATTGTATACCACAGTCATTAAATGACTTACAAAACCCATTAATTAACCCTTTGCATGCTGGGAAATTTGTCGTCTGCTAAAATGTCGTCTGCTGAATTTCTAAAATAAGCATTTTCTTCGATTTTTTTCAAAGAATACTATCAGAATAGCAAACAGTTTGGATCCTGATGAGACGCCACGTTCTGTGGCGTCTCATCTGGATCCAAACTGTTTGCAAAGGCCTTCAAAATCCGGTTCCAGCGCTCAAAGGGTTAACAATCCTATTTTCGAGACTGAAATGTTTCCAGCAATCAAGCATATGAACACCATCTCAAGCGCAGAGCAGCCTTCAGGAACTCAGTATTACCTGGGCTTGACCTTGGCCAAACACTCCCTAAACAGCAAGTAGGTTGAGAGTTGAAGTTTTACCTCTTTCAAATTATTATGTGGTTTTTATCTAGCAGACAGGTTATAAGCTTACACATGGACTTAATATTTTAAATAACATGTAGCAGACAGTCTCATAAACTTACACATGGACTTAACATGTTCAACTGCATGTAGCAGACAGTCTCATAAACTTACACATGTACTTAATATTTTAAATTACATGTAGCAGACAGTCTCATAAACATGGACTTAATATGTTCAATTACATCTAGCAGACAGTCTCATAAACATGGACTTAATATTTTCAACTATATGTAGCAGACAGTCTCATAAACTTACACATTGTAATCTGTTGTTCAATTACACAGAGCAGACAGTCTTAAAAACTTAAACATGGACTTAATATTTTGAATTAAATGAAGCAGACGGTCTCATTAACTTACACATGGACTTAATATTTTCAATAACATGTAGCAGACAGTCTCATAAACTTACACATGGACTTAAAGTGAGACTGTACAATTTTCATATGTGTTAAATTGTAATATATTAATAAAAATATGTTACAATAACACAAAATAGGGAAGAAAAATTATACATTGAAGATGAATTTCATAAAATGCAGCAAAGACAAGTTAGCGCTGGTTAAAGCCGATGCCGACACTTTAACTTGTATTTGATATGAAACAAAATTGTGTCTGTGTGTCATATGAACGAATCTGCACTGAAACTAAATTTGGATTCACATCGTACATGCATGATATATATGCTGGCGAATTCGGCTGGAAGCCTTTTTCAATTTCAGATTTAAATATCTGGCTTATTTCGCATTTTTCGACACATGTTCTTCTTAACTTTTATTTTAATTTATATTGAAATATATGTATTATAAGTTTTTTTACACATTTTATATAAATTCATAAATATTTGACAAAATCGTACAGTCTCACTTTATTATTTTCAATTTCATGTAGCAGACAGTTTCATAAACTTACACATAGACTTAATATTTTCAATCAAATGTAGCAGACAGTCTCATAAACTTACACATTGCAATCTGTTGTTCAATTACACATAGCAGACAGTCTTATAAACTTGGACTGAATATGTTCAACTATATGTAGCAGACAGTCTCATAAACTTACACATGGACTTAATATTTTAAATTACATGTAGCAGACAGTCTCATAAACATGGACTGAATATGTTCAACTACATGTAGCAGACAGTCTCATAAACTTACACATGGACTTAATATTTTCAATTACATGTAGCAGACAGTCTCATACACTTACACATGGACTTAATATTTTCAATTACATGTAGCAGACAGTCTCATAAACATGGACTTAATATTTTCAATTACATCTAGCAGACAGTCTCATAAACATGGACTTAATATTTCAACTATATGTAGCAGACAGTCTCATAAACTTACACATGGACTTAATATGTTCAATTACATGTAGCAGACAGTCTCATAAACTTACACATGGACTTAATAGGGTCAATAACATGTAGCAGACAGTCTCATAAACTTACACATTGAAATATGTTGTTCAATTACACATAGCAGACAGTCTTATAAACTGAAACATTGAAATCTGTTGTTCAATTATGCATGACAAACAGCTAGGCTTATAAACTTAAACATGTGAATTTGTTGTTCAATTACACTCAATTCAACGACACATTACCCACGTGCATTTAGCCCTGTTGTCCCAGCTTTTTGGAGAGACAGATGGATAGCTCAACAGACAGACTGACAGACCCATAGAATCTATATTTAAAGACGCCTTCAGTGAAACAGTACTAATTGACTAAATGAAAGATTTATAATTAACATTGAAAAATGGGTTTGTCGTGCAAAATGTAAGTTTGATAAAAAAAAATTACACCCAAATATTTTTTAAACTCTCAAAACAAACATTTTAAATGCTAACTTGATCAATCTTCACTAGGTCTATGACACAAACATAGGAGCAATACAAATTTAATAATACTTTTCTTTTTAACAATGATAAATAGTTGTTTAATACAGGTATTACAATGGTTATGGTTAACATTGTTTGTCTATGCAATTGCATGTACCACAACTAACCCAAATTGTGCAATGTTCTATGACGAAATTCCATTGCCAAAAAGTATTCTAATCTATCAGCACACAATCTTATGCAATCAGACTTAATTTTTATTCTCATCATAAGTATTATTCACATAAAAAATTATTATACAATTTGAAAATATCTCCACCTTTTTCAAAAAATACATCAATATAAATTATAATTTATAAATATATTATAATTGTTAATTATAGGAAGTATTTAATATAACACATAAATGGGAAAATGGTGTGTAATGCATGTGCATAAAGTATCATCCCAGCTATGTGCGGACTGCACAGGCTAATGTGAGACGACACTGCGCACAAGCATTAAGCCCCCTTTTGCCCATAGCGAGGCTGAAATGCATAACATGCCTGTCAGTATGCCATTTATTGCATTGAACAACTCGGCATTCCTGTCCAATATGGGAAGAAAACAAACATCATAAATATCACAACGGTGCAACCAATCCCAGTAAATCTCATGTGCACATCTACCTACTCACCCCAATGTTGTACAAGTAGCCAAGATTAAAATCGGTCATCAGAGGGGGCAGGAGCTAGTAAGCAGAAAATTAACCGGTCCATTTAAGGGTGGGATTTTTTTTTTCCATTTTTATTATTGTTAATACATTTTTATTTAAAACTATTTACATCCCAGAATGGTTTTTAGTTTTTTTAATCAGTTGTCTATTTACATTATCTATAAAAGAATATTTAGATATTTAAAAAAAAAACAGTCTTTTTAATACACTGTGTTTCAATCATATCTTTTGGTTATTATAATAACCTAGTAATGGTTTTGCATTTTTTGTAAATTGTCTAACATTTTATACAGAAAAATACCAACTAAAGTAAAATTCAAGTTCTTGGCTTCAAAAAATAAAAGCTAATCTGAGCTCACATATTCGGAAAGTTTTCTTAAATGGGAAACTAAGGGATATAGCCTAGAGGTAAAATAAACATATTTATAAAAAAGACAACGCATTATTATGTAATAAGATTATATAATAATGGTTATATTCGTAATGCATGCAAAAATGTTTGATGTATTATGGTTTACTGTAACGGACACAAATATTAAAGGCAAACAATGCTGCTCTGTTCACACATCAAATTCTCATGCAAAATAAATCGCATGGTGTTATTTCCGAGCTGCGCAACAATGTCGAGAATTAAATCTGCTACATATTTAGTGACCTATATTACATACAGGCATTATATTGGGTGTAAAGAATGATTATAAGAAAAGTTGCTTTACCTCTTGAAATGTTAAACCCTTATTATGTTTGACAACAACCTAAGAAAAACAGGATAAATTCATTTAAAATTGTGATAAAAACTAAATTTTTATCATGCTTGAAAAACAAATCTGAAAATACAAGATCAGAAAACCATGCTTGTTAAATCAATTATCAATATATACATGCAAAGACCTTCACTTTGAAATTGTACAAACATTATTTTTTGTCTTTGCATAAATTAATCGTGTTAAAGTAACTCTTACAAACTGAACCTTCTCACAAGTAGTCGAGTCTGGCTCTCTTAGAAGTGTGTTTAATGCATGTGCGTAAAGTGTTGTCCCAGATTAGACTGTGCAGTCTGCACGACTGATCAGAGATGACACTTTCCGCCTTAAGTGGATTTTCGTCAAGAAGAGTCTTCCTTTAAACGAAAAATACAATAAAAGCAGAAAGTGTCGTCCCTGATTAGCCTGTGCGGACTGCACAGGCTAATCTGGGACGACACTTCACGCACATGTATTAAACCCCCTTTTCACAGAATGAGGCTTATTGATATGATGTGTCAAAAGTTTACTGATAATGTTGTTGTCATATTGGTGAGGAGAGCCTTTATGTATCAGTCTAAAGACCTCGCATGTATTACTACCAATAAAGCTTGGTGTCCAATAACAACAGACTGCTTTGCTGTCAGAATGAATTGATTTCATAAAAATTCCTATTTTCTTTAAGAAGACCTGATTCCATGTACAATTGATAAATTCCCGGTGACCAAATTAGCGTTTTAGTCTGACACAGAGTTATTGAAAAAGAGTTGATTTTTTTTTTAGCTCAATATCTGTGGCCTACATAAATGACAAAAAAACCATAAATGAGTATTTTATATGTTGCAAATTATATAAAATTAATTTTGATTCCCTGATTAATAATTTAAGTTGGCAACAATTCTGTAAAATGTTTAAATAAACAAAAAATCTTGCTTAAATAAAACATTAAATGCGAAACAAAATTAGTCTCAACATTTGTGTGTGGATAAAATATCTATATATAATGAATCAATCATGTGACATTGTACACAAATTTTATGAAATAAAGATTGCCATATTTTAAAATTGTTTATCTAAATCTTAAAATAAAATATGTATTAATAAGAGTGTTATTCATGCACGATTTCATTCTTTCAAATGCTGAATATACACATCATTCACAAATAAAATAAGAAAAGTTGTTATTCAAGTTAGCCTGTGTGCAATAATATAATTTTTACAATAAAAACTTACAGGTGAAACTTGTAAACCTGCCCTTAGCCTAGACTGTGAATGAAACAAAACATCAGTAGCCAATTGTATAACTCTATATAGCTCTTATCCAGCGGATAACTGTTGTTTACCGTCAATGTTATGATACCTTTTTTGATGATAAACAAAAGTTATCCGCTGGATAAGAGTTATATAGAGTTATACAATTTGCTACTGATGCCATTAAATGTAAACCACATACGGTACCTAACAATATTCAGTTTTAGATAAGATTTTGTATTATCCTTTTTTTCTGAGTATTCAGTGTAATTAAAGATTGTTAAATAATTTCTGCCAAGTCTTTTTTGAGAATTTCATAGAACCATTTGTCTTTCAGAAACATTCTCCAAAGCAAATATTTCTTTAATAATGTTTCATTACTTCCAAACAAGTTATGTAACATTCTGAATCACTTATTCTGACAAATAAATAGTAAAAAAAAAGAGAAAAAAAAACGTCTTCATCTTCATAAAATATTTGCAATATTGTACAATTAGTTTGTGAAAGAACGTTAGAAGTTTCATTTCTATTATTTCAACAATGCCTGGTTAGGAATTTGTTGACAGATCATTGAACTTTGATTTACATGTTACATGGGATGTATGAACAACAAGTGATTTGTTTGTCAAACACTATTCCCCCTTTTGAGCCATTTTGACCCATATATTTGACCTTTGAACTTGAAGGATGACCTTGACCTTTCACCACTCAAAATGTGCAGCCTAATGAGATACACATGCATGCCAAATATCAAGTTGCTATCTTCAATATTGCAAAAGTTATGACCAAGGTTAAAGTTTTGGGAGAGACAGACAGACACACATATAATGACAGACAGGCCAAAAACAATATACCCCCTCTTCTTCGATTAAGGGGGCATACAAATCAAATACCATTCTTTAACAAATCATCATGGTGCAGGTACTAAACTTAACCCTTTGCATGCTGAAAAATTTGTCGTCTGCTAAAATGTTTTCTGCTAAATTTCTAAAATTAGCATTTTCTTCGATTTTTTTTCAAAGAATACTATCAGAAAAGCAAACAGTTTGGATCCTGATGAGACGCCACGTTCTGTGGCGTCTCATCTGGATCCAAACTGTTTGCAAAGGCCTTCAAAATCCGGTTCCAGCGCTCAAAGGGTTAAACAAGATGCTGCGTCCAATAAATGCTGAAGCCTCCAGTGGAAGCCTTGTCAGTATTAATTAATTGGCCTTTTTGAATTAGTCCAAAAGTAGGTCATTGTCAAGGTCGAAATGAAGTCAAGTTATGTGGGTGTTAAATGGAAGTATCAAAGCGTTTAAGTTAGAAGTACTGATGTTAAGCGAACAGTCAATAAGGTCAATTTCAAGGTCAAAATGAGGTCAGGTAAAGTGGTTTGCTGAGTATTCATAGATATCATCAATGTGTATCAAAGTTTGTAGCAAGAAGTATTGATTGACGAAACGCGTCATTTTAGGTTGACAAAAAATGTGGACCTACCAAATTAGTATTGTCCAATAGTAAGTCAATGTAAAGGTCAAAATGACTTCCAGGTAATGTGGGTGTGTTGAGAGTGTTTAAAGACATCATTAATAAAAGTATCAAAGCTTTGAAGGAGGCCTTAATGATGTCATACAAAACATGTCATTTTGGATTTAACCTTGAACAGACAAACAAAAAACAAACAAACAAATGGACAGGCCAATAGTTAAATACAGGAAGGCATAAAACTAAATTAATTGTTCTACCACAGCATAGTGCTATACAAAATTAAAGCATTTTTAAAGCATATTCAGTCAATTTTTATAAACAGGATTAAGTTTGAGACACACTGTGCTCTAGTAAGATGAATGTCTACTTCATGCATGCTATGCCTCTAGGCTGCAGAGAATATACATGTTGTAAAGCTTAGTTATAAGCTGGTAGTTATTTTCATACATCAGACAATAAGATAATTCAAAATAAACTTGTATCATCAACAACAAGAAACAAAGATTTTATCATGTTCAGAAATTACATTTGCATGTTGTTCACAATATGTAAACATCTTAATAACATTTCTCTAAAAACGCATAATATACACGCAATAAGATTAAGGGAAGTATAAAACCCAATACAAAACACTTATACAAACACAGTTATTAAGCTTTTTTCTTTGTTTCAACCAAAATCATGACACATATCAGCAGGGCCAAGAATCCATACAATGGGTAAATGTGCACAACCCAGTAAGAACTGCACTGGATAATTTTGAACCGCTCATGCTTTATTTTAATCAAGGCCAACTTTGGTATCATTTTCTTCCGATAATTATTAATAAAATAATTCTGGCTTGCTTAACCCGTTAGCCATTCACTGGTAAATTCTTAACAGGGCTTCCTCAGATTCTAAATTATTATTGACCTGCTCGTCAAAATTTCTTTGCCCATAATAATAATAGAAGATCTTAATCATGCTTAATTGATCTGCTCATTTCTTTGCCAGCAGTTATACATACCAGTGGTGGAGGTAGAGGTCGGGGCTCAGACTTGAGGATGCCCATGGTGCCAGGCGTACAGTGCAGCAGGCGGTAGACGTGCTCCACGATGCCCAGCCCGCGCACGAGATTGTCCCGCTGCAGGAGCCCACTGATCCGCTCAAGCTCCTCTTCCTCTCGGATCTCCATGGGCCGCGTCGTGTCCACAGGCTCGTCCACGCTCACCTGCCTCGATGGGTCGCTACCCAGCGTCTGTGGAGCAGGTGGGTGGGATTGCATGAGATATCAGGGAATGCATTCAACATCCCATAGGAATGACAGGGACTTTCATGAAATTTTTGTTGTTGAAACATGGTATTAATGCTTTCTTGCAAGAAGAGGAATTAAGTCTGGTATTCAGATACCCAAAGAATTAAAGGGACTAGTGAAGTTTGTGTGTTCGTTTTTTGTTTAATGTCATCAATGTCTTAACTGCAACAAGAGTGCCAAACTGTCACAAGATACGCCCGTTCGAAGGTTTTGGACACCATGCTCAATGCTTGAAATGCACTAAGTGACCTCAAGACCTAGTTATTGACTTGGCATGACCCATATTTGAACTTGACCTAGATATCATTTAGATGTAACATCTGACTAAATTTGGTGAAGATCAGATGAAAACTACTTCAATTAGAGAGCGGACACCATGCTAAATGCTTTAAATGCACCATGTGACCTCGTTTTTGACCGGGCATGACCCATATTCGAACTTGACCTACATATCATCTAGACACAACTTGTAACCAAATTAGGTGAAGATCAGATGAAAACTACTTCAATTAGAGAGCGGACACCATGCTAAATGCTTGAAATGCACTAAGTAACCTCGTGACCTAGTTTTTGACCCGGCATGACCCATATTTAAACCTGACCTACATATCATATAGACACAACTTTTGACCAAATTTGGTGAAGATCGGGTGAAAACTACTTCATTTAGAGAGCGGACACCATGAAATCCTTGAAATGCACTAAGTGACCCCATGACCTAGTTTTTGACCCGGCATGACCCATATTCCAACTTGGCCTAGATATTGTCTAGACTCAACTTCTGAGCAAGTTTGGTGAAGATCGGATGAAAACTATTTGAATTAGAGTCCGGACAAAGTGGCGCCGTTGAAAATGCACTAATTGACCCTATGACCTAGTTTTTGACCCGGCATGACCCATATTCGAACTTGGCCTAGATATCAACTAGATGCAACTGCTGACCAAGTTTGGTGAAGATCGGATGAATACAATTTGAATTAGAGTCCGGACAAAGTGATGCCTTCCGCCCGCCGCCCGCCGCCCGCCCGCCGCCCGCCAAGGGGTTTCACATAATACGTCCCGTATTTTATACGGGCGTATAAAAACTACAGTATTAGGATGCATTTTTCTAAGAAAGAGTGGACTTAAAGGCTTCCCTGGCTTGAAAGTTATTTTAGCAAAATCAACAATGCTATCTGGAAATAAATCTAATAAAAGATTTTTCATTGGGAAAATGTGCATACTTGTAATCATTGAGTTATGAGGTTATCTGGGAGAGTTAGCACCGAGTTATAATTAATGTTTGGCTTGCACTTGCAATTTCACCAAAGTTGCTGTGCTCACATTACCAGCAGCAAACAATTTAATTAATTGGATACTTAACCTCATTTTATTATTTTGAAATAAAGCAATTATTCATACTTCCAGGAAAACATCTCAAAATAATGCATATCTTAGCATCAACCTAATATTCAATAAGGGTTTAATAGCATTTTCCTAATTTGAATTGTTTTCTGTTTGCAAATGTTTTATGTGCTAGTTATAGAAAATCATATATCTGTAAACTACACATTTAGAAAATTATTTTAATTTTACATTCAAATTTTAAAGAATAAATATTAAAATTGCCATCCACTTACAATACATGAAAACACTAGACTACTAGATTAAACCCAGTACAAAAGTGTTTCAATACCTTGAAAGAGAGAGGAAAAAACCAAAGCTACCTGGAGATCTGTGCGACTCGAGGTGATTCTCCGGGCAGGCAAGGTGGTTCTACGCAGGGACTTTCGACGTCGACTCCCTGGACTCTCAGGTCGCACAACCCCTGTTGTGTTCGTGCTCTTTTTGCCTTTCAACATTGACTCCAACTTCTCCTTTTTCCGCGTTATTTCTTCACGCTGTTGTCTGTTTAAGCATTAACTTAGTGTCCCTTAACCCTTTCCCACTCAGAAGCAAAGTTAAAATGGCTATAATATGCAACCTGCATAAAACCAAAACAGCCTGTGAATTACTTGCAGGCTGTTCAGGTGTTATGCTGTTTGCTGCTCACCAGTATCTTAGGGCTAGAAATGAAGCCTTTAAAACTAAGAAAGGTCTTTAATTTAATTTGATTTTCTAAGGTACTACAAATAAGACGAAATGTGTATATAAGCCGTAAAGGGTTAAATGTTCTTAAATAATAACATATCCTTTTGATCTATTTAATTTATATTCAATAAGAAATAGGAATCACGAAATCACAGTCACTGGACAAAGACATAAGTGTTGTATAAAGGTAAACACTTATGTGGTATTTACCTTTCTTACTGTTGTTACACATCAAGCCTTTTCCTAATTGTGACCTTGACCTTAAAGCTAGCTGTGTGGTTGTTGCATGCTACATGTTGCTATGCCATGATGATCAATTTATTTTGAAACCAATTCATACACGACCAAATATTGCAAGGGAAAACAAGGGACAAAATTGTCACAAAACCAGGTTTTCAATAAAAAAAAAAGTCTGATAAAGGGAGACAACTGCAACTCAAATTGTGCATTGCTACTGATTGTTCATCACAATAACCCCACTTGTTTCAAAATCAATCTGTTTTTCGACCCCTTGACCTTGTTTCTGACCCGGCATGACCCATATTAGAACTTGACCTAGATATTGCCTAGATACAACTTCTGACCAAGTTTCCAAAAGATCGGATGAAAACTATTTGAATTAGAGAGCAGACAACATGCTCAATGTTAAAAACACACTAAGTGACCCCGTGACCTAGTTTTTTACCCGGCATGACCCGTATTTGAACTTGACCTAGTTATTGTCTAGATACAACTTCTGATAAAGTTTCGTAAAGATGGGATGAAAACTATTTGAATTAGAGAACGGACAACATGCTCAATGTTTAAAACGCACTAAGTGACTCCGTGACCTAGTTTTTAACCCGGCATGACCCATATTTGAACTTGACCTAGATATTGTCTAGATACAACTTATGACTAATTTTCGTAAAGATCGGATGAATACTATTTGAATTAGAGAGCGGACAAGCTTGTTCCGCCCGCCCGCCAGCATTCGCCAATCTAATAACCAGTTTTTTCCTTCGGAAAACCTGGTTAAAAATCCCACACACATCCAAATAGAATAAATACTCTCTGCCGTTAAGCCAATATAAAGAAACACAACAAATGGTAGCATAATCCAATCAATTAACTGTAATCCCTTGGATAAACATCAGGAAAAAGGCTGAACAAACATTTGAGCCTTGCTCTGTGAAAAGGGGGTTAAATGCATGTGCATAAAATGTCGTCAAAAATTAGCCTGTGCAGTCCACAGAGGCTAATCAGAGACAACACTTTCTGCTTTTATGTTAGTTTTCCTGTAAAGAAAGTCTTTTCTCAGGAAAAATTCAGTTTAAGTGGGAAGTGTTGTCCCTTATTAGCCTGTGCAGACTACACAGGCTAATCTGGGACGACACTTTACGTACATGCATTTAACCCTCTTTTCACAGAGCACGTCTCATTTAAATCTACATCTTGAATCCCCATACCTGGCCATCTCGGACCTGGCCTTGAATGCCGCGGTCTCCTGGAAGAGAGTTCCTCCGCCGTTGAAGAACTTGTCATACTTCTCCATGCCCGGGGAGGGGTAGATGCGGCGGAAGTTGCCCAGGTGGTTGTTCTCATACTTCTCCAGGGTCTCCAGGTACTGCTGCTGGGCAAGGTCCAGCTCCTCCCTGTATGAGAATAGTCACAAACATAAATGTATGTATGTAAATTTATCTGTAATAATATCCAAGCATACTAAGGTTAGTGCAAAAACTGGTGAATGTTGATTGTGTGCTGTGCTCTGGGAAAACAGCGTTAAATGCATGTGCGTAAAGTGTTGTCCCTGATTAGTCTGTGCAGTCTGCACAGGCTTATCAGGGTTGATACTTTCCGCCAAGACTAGATTTTTGTTACGGCAAAATAACTGCTTGTATTATGTTTCAATCAAAATAATGTTTGTATCATCATAGTTTAAGACTATTGGAAAAGAAAGAGACTACAAACCTCGTTTCTTTCTTTGTTGACTTTCCAAGCAATCTGTCCTTGATCCTTCTTCTCTCCTCCTCGATGCACTTTCGACGATCACAAGCACCAAAGTTGCACAATTGCAAAGTGTCAAAAATGAGAGCACTTTTGATTTCTCGGTCCAAGTCTGAGTCAGTTGTGAAGCTTGGGGAATGATTCACCTGAGAAAATTATTCAAATGAGCTGTGCTTTGAGAAAACAGGGCTTAATGAATGTGTTTTAAGTGGTGTCCCACGTTAGCATGTGCATTCTGCAAAGGCTTATTAGGGACGACACTTTCTGCTGTTATGGTATTTTTGGTTTAAACAAAGTCTCTTCTTTGCGAAATTCCAGTGTTGGTGGAAAGTTTTGTCAGTTGCAGTTTGTACAGGCTAACCTGGGATGAGACTTTACACACGAGCATAAAGCCCAGTTTTCCTAGAGTGAGGCTCTATTCTATTATATAAGAGTTGTATAACCCTTTGAGCGCTGGAACCGGATTTTGAAGGCCTTTGCAAACAGTTTGGATCCAGATGAGACGCCACAGAACGTGGCGTCTCATCAGGATCCAAACTGTTTGGTATTCTGATATTATTGCATATGTTACTATATTTAGTAACAAAATTGGCCGTTTTCTCGCGAATAACTCGTGTAAAATCTCGGTATTGAGCAAGTGTGCAAATAACCGGTTATTGGCACACTTGGCAACTGTGCCAAAATCGGTTATTTGCAAACTTCCGGTTATCTCGCACCTGTTTTCCAGTAACGGCAGATCGTCGGCACGCGTTGACGTTACGTAATTGGCGACCGAAGCTTGAAAGAAAATGGCGTCTGAACGGGTTTTGGAATCGCTAGCGAATCGTTTACCAGATCAAGACAGCATCATTAAAAATAATGGAGATAATTTAGCAGAACCTGATACATATGTTTTGTCAATGCACAAAAAACGAAAACATAAAGAAAACAACAATATCGGACATTCACAGACACAGGTTTAAAATTTGGCTCGAAAGCATTGGAGATGGTCGACAAATTATGAATATTCCAGCACAAGAGAATTTTGTACCGCGGCATTAAATTAGCAATTCATGAAGCAATTGAAATAATAAAAAAAATATCGATTGCAACTGAAAGTTTTACTTTACTGTTGATTCGATTGATGACACTATTTGAGCTTTAAGTTTAACAAGAGTCATCCAACATCAAAATTTAGTAAACGACACTCTTACCTCAATGACAACTTTAATCCAATGCTCCAAGTTTCCAATTATACATTACAAACACACAATCCGAAATACGTTTTGGGTTCGTTCATGCTTTTTTAAATAAATGTTGAACTGTTAAATAAACCACAACGTCCGAATTGTTGTCACTAAAATTCGTCACATAAATGACGTCACACGAGTTACGTCATAAATTTCGTCATCAGTTGAATGAAAATAAAAGTACGGAAAGCTGGTTCGGTAATAACTTTAAGTGAAGGAAAAAAATTAAATGATGAACATATGCAATAAACCGGTCATTATATGGAGAAAGTGTGCCTTTAGTGGTTATTGGCACACTTGGTGCTTATTTGCACTCGGGCTAAAGCCCTCGTGCAAATAACTCACCAAGTGTGCCAATAACCACTAAAGGCACACTTTCTCCATATAATAATCTATACGTATTCTTTGAAAAAAATCGAAGAAAATGCTATTTTTAGAAATTTAGCAGACAACATTTTAGCAGACGACAAATTTCCCAGAATGCAAAGGGTTAAATCATCATTACATAATTGTGTTATCTCCAAACATAATACAAACACACCAGTCCTATTGAGTGATAAACTTACAGGTATGCATCTTCAAAAATAACTGGAAAAGTAATTTTTCTACCATACCAGAGTCCTGATAACTCAGTAGTGCTTTACCTTGGGCACAATAAAATAAGGAGGGATACCATTCCCTTTGCTGAAAACCCAACTGTATGAGCCACGCTCTGGAAAAACAGGGCTTTATGCATGTGCGTAAAGTGTAACCCCGGATTAGCCTGTGCAGTCTTCATAGGCTAATCTGGGATGACACTTTCTACTCTAACTGTACGATTCTTATCAAGAAAGTCAAAAATCCAGTTTCGGCAAAAAATGTTGTCCCTGATTAGACTGTGCACACTGCACAGGCTACTTAGGGATGACACTTTACGCACATGTTTAAAGCCCAGTTTTTTCCAGAACGAGGTTCATATGATTCAAGGGACAGTTTTTCATATGTTAATACTAAAAGTTGTTCACATCTGTCTTCTATTACTTTTATAACATGATACACAAACAGTTGGATAAAAATTAATCGAACTAGATAAGAACCCAGAACTTTTTAAATTTAGGTCGTAGTTCTATAACATACCTCTAACACGTAAGGCCGTAACTTCCGATCCATCATCACGTCAAATCCAAGAATTTCAAAACAAGCACTGCCCTTAACGTGATTCGGAAAACAAGTGCGGTAGTTGTGTTTTAATACTGAATGAGCAGAGATCAACGTCTTTATAATCACATCATCAATGTCATTCCACATTTTGTCCACATCGTAACCCTTTTCCCGCATCCAGCGGTTAGTCGTGCTGATCTTACGTTTGCTGCCAGTATCATCGTCCCGAATGAAGTCCTCACTATGCTTGTTGATGGCATAATTCGTTAGATGCATGTACACGTTTTCCTGAAAATTCATTATAATGACATAACGGTGTAACGGATAGGGTCTGTTATAAAAAAAAATAATCGTTACTTAAGAAAACCTTTGTTAATTTCAATACTTCAAGAATTCACATATTTAAAAGAAAAATGTACTGGAAAAATTCAATAATTTTTTGAACAACAAACATTTTGGTTACTCAAGTTTTAGTATTTTAAGTGAGCTATGATTTTGTATCCAAGAATTCCACTTTCTGGACCCAATTGTGACTATGACTGAAAGACATACTGTATTGCTGTGAGTGGGCTCCACATATTTGTGTGTGGCAAACCGAGCTAAGCCATCTTTGAACACAAATATTCGAAGAGGGTCACATGAGGTAACCAGCGTGTAGACACGCAGATCAAACTTGAATCCATCAATCAGTAGCGGCTGAAATGACAACAACACGTTGTACTTATAGTTCAGTGTTCAATCAAAACATACAAACAGAACCTATAAAAATGTAAAGCAATATTTTCTTAAACTTCATAATCATTAACAAAGAACAATCAAGGCATTATCAAATATATTATTACACTCCAGGTTTGAAGAAAGTATTCCATAAAGATTATTCCAATGTAAAATTGTGTCCATTCTAAAATTAATAAACAACTGTAAACACTTTTTGGAAAACAGAAAAGTTCTGCTTGACACAAATGTGAGATATCTTACAATATGAATGGAATGCAGATTTTGTTTTAATTTGTTAATTTGTATTTCTGTTATGTTTACCAGTCTGAATGATTTTAATTGGAGAACCAGAAAATTAAAGGACTGATCAAACACACGTATAAAACATCACAAAATTAACAACAGACATCATTACTATTAATGACAACACAAGTGAAGAAACTCATTACCCGACTCATGTACTGCTGACAGACCATGTGCTCGTGGGGTTTTACATCTTTCGGGTTCTTGGTGATCCATATCCCACGGCCCTGACAGCCAGATTCTGGCTTGAGAATGTATGTCTTGTTCTTCTTCTGTCTGGTGTAGGCCATGAAGTCCCCATAGCTGAAAATTGGAGGAGCTTAGCATTCATGTGATAAGATAATACTTCCGAAAAAATAACCATAACCCTTCAAAAGACTATTTTCATTAGAATTGTCATTCAAATTGTGATCAATACCAATACAAAGTTTTATTTCTCTAGCTGTATTACTGTTTGAGATTATATGTAACACATTGACAACAAGTAACGTCCACAAATGCTATTTCTTGGTCTAAAAAAAGGCAATAACTTTTCTAGTGTTAAAAATTACACAAAATTCCACTGACAAATGGATGAACGGACAAGGCATAATCTAAAATCTGCTGTTTGTATACCAAGTTTTTTTTCCAATTCAACAAGAGGAAGTCAGATATTATAACTTCCAACTCTGACCTTTCATGTTGTGATGTTTTGATAAATGTCAATATTAATTCACTTGCCAACATCACTTCAACATGGACTTCATGCAAGTTACTACTTGAAGTATTTAAAACAAGAGGGCCAAGGCGCAGTTCAGAAAAATACAAGTATTTTATGAAAAATTAGTATCTGATTTCTAGGCACATTTTTGTTTGTGATTGTGGCCGAGATATCTTTAGAACAAAATATTCTAACCAAGTTTCAGGAAGATTTGACTTGAAATGTGACTTCAAAAGTGTTCACAAGCCTTTTCTTTAATTTGAACTTTTGACGTCGGTTTCAAGCCCACATGACCCAGTTTCAAACTTGGCCAAGATATCATGAGGACATATGTTCAGACCATTTTCAAACTAGGCTGAGATATCATTGGAAAAAATGTTCTGACCAAAATGCAACTTCTTTAACAAGCTTTTTTAAATTTGATCTAGTGACCTTGTTTTTGACCTCACATGATACAGTTTCGTACTCAGCCGAGTGTTCTGAATAAGTTTCATGAAGATAAATAAACAAGGCCAATATATTGTTTACAAGGTTTCACTATAGCCAAATAAGGAAAACAGCCCTGCAGGGTAGACTCTGTTGGCCATGTTTTTTAACCGACCCAGACCATTTGCGAAAGTGGCTTACTTATCATTAAAACAAATGTTCAGACCAATTTTCATGAAGATTGGACTAAAATTGTGACTTCTAGAGTGTTATCAAATTTTCACTTCAGCCATGTTAGGAAAACTGCCAAGATCCCTGCTGACCATGTTTTTCGACGAACCACAACCATTTTTTCAACTTGCCGAGCTATCATTAGAACAAATGTTCTGACCAAATTCATAAACTTTGATAAAGATTAGACAAAAATGTGACTTCTAGAGGCTAAAGGCTTCACTTAAGCAATGTAAGGAAAATTGCCCCGTTGCCTGGTGGCAATGTTTTTTGACAAACCCTAACCATTTTAAAACTCAGCTGAGACATCATGAGATCAAGTGTTCTGACCAAGTTTCATCCAGATTGGACTAAAAATGTGATTAATAGAGCTTTTTTTTAATTTGACCTCATACCCTAGTTTTTTACCACAAGTNTTTTTTTTTTTTTACCTTTGACCTTGAAGGATGACCTTGATCTTGACCGTTCACCACTCAAAATGTGCAGCTTCATGAGATACACATGCATGCCAAATATCAAGTTGCTATCTTCAATATTGCAAAAGTTATGACCAACGTTAAAGTTTTCGGACGAACGCAAAGACTGACTGACGGACAGACAGATGGACTAACTGACAGTTCAACTGCTATATGCCACCCTACCGGGGGCAAAAAAACTCACCATGAACACCTTGTGCTCAGGTGTGCTAAAAAGCTTTCACATAAAATTCCAGTTTAAATAGAATGTACATACTCTGCAGGCAGGCACCAGGTTTTCGGGAAGACATTGTATTCTTTGGGGAACATTTTCACCATCCTATTCATGTTCCTAGCCAGCAGGTCCTTCCTGCAAATCTCACTCATTCCTGGGTAGTGGTTGATTTTCTGAAATAATAACATGGGCTTTACAAAAATCTCAATGAACACACTTATTTGAAATATTATTTGTCATAATATAAACATGAACACTATATCAGACAGAGAAATACACACTCAATTGAACTTTACTAAAAAAAATATTTCGAGCAACTTTTTTTAACTTCACACAGATGCTTTTAAAGAATGCCAATTTAACAGTTACATTCACAGTATTAATTGGGTTGATTTCCATAATGCTCTTAATTTTATTTCCAATCCCTGTGAACAATGCTGGCAATCGTTAATTTCTTGCTGAATGTTTTTACTTTCGCAATATGCTCAGCACTTTTACAGTTTTTTTTAATGAACTTTAATTTGCGACTTTTAACCATGGAAACCCCCAAAAAAATGTATATGGAATAAGACCCATTTTCGCATGATGCCTGTGACTGGTACCTGGTACTTTTTCATATCCATCACCCGTTCCAGGGCCACAGAGAAGTCGGTCCAGTAGAGCGTCCAATCATCATCATCAGACACCTCTCGGAAACCAAACTTGCGAGACACCTTGCGTACTGAAATGAACAGGTACCAAATGACTAATATGTGTCGTGTTCTGAGAAAACTGGGCAAAATGCATGTGCATAAAGTGTTGTCCCAGATTAGCCTGTGCAGCCTACACAGGCTAATCAGGTACGACACTTTCTGCCTAAACTGGATTTTCGCTCAAAAGAGACATCATTTAAACAAAAAATTCCATAATTAAATTACATTTATCTGTGAAGGATGTATTAATTTCTTTTCGAAATGATGGCACCAAACATTACGGAAACAACAAGAACCATGGCTATGCCATCAAATCAGGTCTCAAGATAACTACAAACATAATTTCAGAGCAATACCTCCATCCAAAATCCAGTTATTGAGTAAAAACAGTTTTTCCATTTTTTAGTTACAATGATCTTGACCTTGACCTGACCAGCCCCAAATGCAATCCCAACAAGGCCTCTTTGTACACTTCCTACACACAAAATTTGAATGCAATACCCCCATCTTAACTGAAGTTATTCTGTAGAAACTGTGTTTAATTCTGCTTTTATTCACAGTGACCCGAATGGCCACAAATAAAATACTACGCTAGGTCTCCATTCAATTTTGCTACATCCAAATTTTTATAAAGATTAATTAATGCAAAAAAAAGTTATTTACCAAAAACACCTGTTAGATATTAGTATGGTGCATGAAGTTTAATTGTACAATTATTTTGTGTTACATGGAACCTTATTGTAAGAAACTGGTACTTATCTCATTAATTCAATAAAACTGTTGAAATACTTACCAACATCATATTTACAATTTGTCAGGCATATATTGAACCACCTGCAAGTAGAAAACACACCTTTATATTAAATATAATTGACATTAAAAGCAAAGATGAAAAAAAGAAGGCACAATAAAGCATGTGAGCAATTCTCTGGGAAAATGGGGCTTAATGTTTGTGCGTAAAGTGTCGTCAAAGATTTGCCTGTGCAGTCGACACAGGCTAATCAGGGGCGACACTTTCCACTTATATGGAATTTTTCGTTATAAGGAAGTAACTACTTATTGATAATCCATTGAAGGCGGTAAGTTTTGTCCCCAATGAGCCTATGCAGACTGCACAGGATAAGCTGGGATGACACTTTACTCACATTCATTAAGCCCCGTTTTCTAAGAACGCGGCTCATGTCCATGTGCTTTAACGCTTTGCATGCTGGAAAATTTGTAGTCTGCTAAAATGTCGTCTGCTGAATTTCTAAAATTAGCATTTTCTTTGATTTTTTTTCTAAGACCACTATCAGAATAGCAAACAGTTTGGATCCTGATGAGACGCCACGTTCTGTGGCGTCTCATCTGGATCCAAACTGTTTGCAAAGGCCTTCAAAATCCGGTTCCAGCGCTCAAAGGGTTAAGAACCCCTTCATTTCTCTGTTCTAAGAAACACAGAAATTAATTCATCAATGTAAGAAAGGCTAAAATTGTGTTTCTTAACCCTTTCAGAAATTATTTCTGAAATTCAGCAGACAACATTTTAGCAGACGACAAATTTTCCAGCATGCAAAGGGTTAACCCACAGAGAGAATAACAAATCCATATACAGTAATTAGCATAATCACACGTATGTTATTGTGCGGGTGCTATTGCCTCAATGCATCAGAAATGTTACTAAGTATATTTGTTACCAGAAATATTCTGTTTCATATTAACAGATTCACATCAAATTAAGAATATGAACATTTAAAAAATGAAAACAAATGTAGTTATTTTAAAATATGCCTGTACACTTACCAAGTCTGTAATTTGTGTTGTGTTCTGAGAAAACTGGGCAAAATGCATGTGCGTAAAGTGTCATCCCAGAATAGCCTGTGCAGTGAGCACAGGCTTATCCGGGACGACACTTTCCGCCTAAAATTGATTTTCGCTTAGAAGAGACATCATTTATCGAAAAATTCCATAAAAGCGGAAATTGTCGTCCCTGATTATCTGGCTAATCTGGGAATCTGCACAGGCTAATCTGGGATGACAATTAACGCACAAGCGTTTTGCCCAGTTTTCTCAGAACACGACACATTTTACAAATCAATAAACTGAATACCTGCATGCATTAGAGATATCTGCAGAGTCACAGTCAATACATTATTTGTCATATTTAAAGCATATTTTTCAGTTTGATAAATAAAAAAGTACAGAAAATATTCTGATTCAAACATGATTGAATACACAATTATATTTTGTACAACTGAAATGTGAACTCAATAGTTCAATGCTGTGTTCAATGTATACAAATTATGTTGGGACAGAACTGAAAAAGTACCATCAGACCTGGTGATGAAATTTACATGAATACAAAAATATCTTAGCCAATTGTAAATGGCACTATTAAAAAATAGTCCGTTAGCAATGTATTGAGTGACAATTTGACATTGTATAGACAAAAAGTGACTACAACTGAGTAGAGGACCAATGTCATGTGGCATTGAATTCCATACCCATTGTCAATTTCAATTATAAATGTCAGTCAAGCACTGCTGAAATGCAATAATCAATAGAAAGGTGTTCAATGCTATAATTACATGTACAGAAAACATAATATTAATATAAGATTTTTTGGGTACTTTCAGTTGAATTGAAGAAGTCATAATGGTTCTTTCAGTTTTACCAATGCCCAACATTACAAAATAATTTTAAAAGCAATTATTTATGTCAATCATGTTTCAGAAAAAATACAAATAATAAACAATGATGTGATACTTCTCTAATCATTTCAGTAACATTCAGTGTGAGGCAATATTTTGTGGCATTCAATTAAAAAAAAAAAAAAAAAAAAAAAAATTTTTTTTTTTTATTCAATTAATCATGATTCAATATTGTGGTTATAACAAAAACAGCAAGTTTCTCTTTTAAGAAACATATAAGTCACGCTCTGGAAAAAACCAGGCTTAATTCATGTGCATAAAGTGTCGTCCCAGATTAGCCTGTGCACTCTGCCCTGACTAGCCCCAAATACATTTCCAGACTAAGTCTCCATTACAGCTTGCTATATCCAAAGTGTCATTAAGATCGGTTTAAACAAACTAAGTTAAATAATTGACTAAAAACTACCTTTAAGAGAGCTAACAACATTAAAATGGCAACTTTTGGATAACTCAAGGGCCATCATTCAGAAGTGCTTCATTCACATTGGTTGGTTAAGGCCATGACTTTTATATTTCTTGGTTTACAAAACCACCAACCCTAATTNTTATGTTTTTGGGTCCAAAAACTTAGATACGAAAAATATTCACAAAATACGGGTTTAATACCGGTTTACAAGGTTATTTACCCAATAACGCAAATGTAATGGTCCATTGCCCTCAGGCATGCATCAGCAAGATTTTATGACGTTAATCCGGTTATAAAACCCCATGATCGAAGTGTCATCAGATATAAAAAACAGGACCTAAATTTGGTAAAATAGCGCTGTTAAATATACTGTCCCAAAACTTAGAGTCATTAATTATGGACGAAAACCCGTATGTCCGAAAATTAAGAGTCACGAAAAATAAGTATTTTTGCTAAAAAAAGGGGTGTCCGAAAACTTAGAGTGTCCGAAAACAAAGAGTAATTACGGTAAATGCAAAGTTTAAACTTTAAGTGTGACGGAATTTTAGACGGACAGACGGACGGACAGACGGACAGACAGTGCGATCACTATATGCCCACCTTCAGGGGCATAAAAATATTCAAAGGCCATTTTCGGAAGTGCTTAATGCAATCTGGGTGGTTATAGAACTTGGCAGAGATATTATGCCCATAAACATTATTACAAAGTTTCATGATGATCCTATTTACAATCTTTAAGTTATTGATGGACATCGTTTTCCTGGATTCGGCCCAACTGCCCGCCTGCAAGCCACAGGTATTCTCATAATAACCCCCTTTTTTTAAATGGACGTATAATAACACAATCACATAATTCTTATGGATTGTTCTATAAATCAAGAACAAAATTATCATTGTTAAACTTCCTCATACATAATGCAATCCTGAGTGCATAAATTTCACATCATATAAGTAAGTAAAATAATGTAAGAGTTTATGGTTAAATTCCTCCACATCAGCATTCCTGATCATTGTTGATTGGCTGATAAAAAAATGTCTCTTTTTATATATCAAAATTATATTTATTTGTTTTCTTAAATAATACACATATGTAATGCAGTTTAACCAGCGTTGGACATGACGGATGTGGAATGTTTATAATTGTTTTCATTTTGGACACAAACATGTATTTAAACATTCGCCAAATTCAGGACAATATGTTAATATTTGACCTACTAATCTCTCCATTACAAAAACAAATCACTTAATGTAATGCAATACCATAAGATTAATCTTTATATCAATGTTTAACATTATCGTTTTAAGATCAAGCATTATTCAAGTAATTAACAAGGTTTAAATCCAAGCGTATAAAGCTATTTGTATAGAGCTAATACAGTTGTTTATAATAATTATAATGAACCACGGGAGTGCTAACATTTAAAGGCTGGACTCGAATAGGCTTAACATATCTCTGTCATGCTAACAATAAGCATGCAAACTATAACTATTTAAGTCAATGTGAGGTAACACTTCTACCTAATTATTGTTATTTATATTTGTAAAAAAATGCCCAAAATAGGAATACATTTCTGGTTATGAGCTTGGACAATTATGTTATTATTGCCCTTAGGAAACACTTTTATTTTAGATATATCAATAGAAAGTCTCATTTCATAAATACAAAATTACTGCAATTAGCCTTTGAATGGTACCTGATAGATATTTGTAAAAAGAACAACATTGGTTGAGGTTTCATTATATTTTTTTAAAGATTGTTATTGAAGCATTTTGACTTGGGGACAGCTATAACAGAAGCTATGTGGTGTTCTGTATCTATCGATATGACTAGGTTAAGTTTGCATTTGATTGTAAGGAAATGGCCAGAAATAAAAATGGTCAGTTAACAATATAGAAATTGCTGATACTGTTGGTCATAAATGAAAGGGATGTTTATGACATTCACGAAAACAAGATTAACACCACGTCATGAAATAGAACCTGGATATTAAATGTCTCACAGAATTATGTGATCAGGATCATGTTTTCACCTAACAATTTACAGCATAGAAAGAATCCAGGCATAACTTGCCAAATCTTTCGTGCTTATGCACAGGTTCATCAAAAAAGTGAGGTTAACTTTAAATCACAGATAAGCTTTATATCAAATGTAATGGTTAACACGTCTAATTTGGCATTGAGTTTCAACTTGGGCAAAAAATACAACATACATGTATCAAAAATACAAAAAAAAAAAATTGTAAACAAATACAACCAAATATCGCCTTAATTTGTAACCAATGGCACGCAAGAGTATTTCATGAATAAATAAAGACATCAGACAGACTGTTCTATTCTCAGCTTTAAAACTAAGTTCAACTCAATTACACTCATTGAAATGCAAATGACTATGTTGACCATTAAAATGCTGAAAAATCACTTCTATTTCCACTCCTTAACGGGTTTCTAATTGATTTTCCATCAAATTAATCAGCACGCACTCCAGTTCGACCTAGCGTAAGCCAATCAAGTCCACCACAGGATTGTCACTTTTGGCTATGAAATCAGTGTTTAGCAGGTCTTTTATCATCGTATCAATATCTTGTTATAATAAATGATTTATTGGGAGGTAAAATCAATATTGAGCTTCAGTGTCAAAGCCCTTGTATTTACTCTGTAAACAATATATTACAATATGTACATGCACACATTCAATAAAGGGGAATTTGTGAATTTTTGCATTGTGTTAAAGTTTATGTTATGGTATTTGCGTCAACTTCATTAAATTGACATTATTAACAATCACCAGTATGGAATCTCACTATTTTGGTCTGGTTTGAATTTAAATTTGTGTTCTTGCCTTTAAACCAAAAATTGTAAAATGTTTACGAATGACAGAAGACTAAAACACATAGCATATTCACTAATATTTGATCATTGTAGAATGAACGTGTACTCAAAAAATATTCACAACCAAAAGGTTCTATCTGATTTATCAATTTCATGAATTGACATGAAATATGAAATTGCTTAGATGTACCAAATGAATGATGATTGGGTACATTGGTACCAGTTAACATCAAATGAGGTAATATGTAATATACATTTTTACCATATTTAATCACAATTTATCAATCTTTTTAAATCCAAGCTTGAACATCATACCTTTTTCCTCTAAGACTATTTTGGGAACATTAAATTAAACATTAAATTTACATTTACACTGTGGGTCATAACCTAAAATAATTAATAATTACTTTAAACAATAAAGGTACAATAAAGGTACAGAAAATGTTATACTTTTCCAAACTAGCAGCTCCGAGAAAAACTCTAAATGAGCATCAATCTGGGAAAACAGGGCTTAATGCATGTGCGTATAAAGTGTAGTCCCAGATTAGCATGTGCAGTCTGCACAGGCTCATCAGGGACATCACTTTGCCCCTTAACTGAATTTTTGCTAAGAGACTTCCTTAAAACGTAAAATACCAAAAAGCGAAAAGTTTCATCCCTGATAAGCCTGTGTAGACTGCACAGGCTAATCTGGTACAACACTTTACGCAAATGCATATAGCAGTGTTTTCCCAGAAAAAAAGCTCAAATTTTCTTGCAGTGCACAACCAATAATCAACGGCACTTTCTTGCATATTTTATATTAATAACAAAAATAAATGTCATGGTCCTGAATTCTAAAAACATGTGGGAACAAACATTATATCGTGTCAAAACCAAGCATTCTTATCTAAACACTAACATACTTTTTCCGCTTCTTCTTCTTTTTTGGTGACTTTTTCTCTGCCTCCTTCTTCTCCGCCTCAGCTATTTCCTCCTTGGAAAGCTGTGTGGAAGGAGTCAGGGTATCTTCGTCCCCCTCTCCTTCCCCCTCCTCCTCATATGCCTGGCTACCGATACCCGTGTCTGCAAAGTAGGTTTGTTTATTGTTTTTTTCCGGTTTTTCACCATTTTCCACAGTAATACTGTTTGTTTATTTGCGCTTTTTTTTCCATTTTCTAAAGTATTACAGTTTTATCATGCTTGTTTGTTTGCTATATGAGGTTTTTGCCATTTTGAACACTTAAATCACGGTGGTCCTTCAAACTGCTCACATTTTTCCTGGGCAAACTGGTTAACCAGTATTGAGTGGACATACTAATGCCACTTTAACTTATAACTGCCTTACTTGAATCAGAGGTAGGGGAAAAATCAGTCATGGAAATAAGTTTGCGTCCGAGCCCCACAAAAGTTACGTGGCTTGGCAAGGTAGCATGAAAGGCTAAGGGTGCACGGGTGAGAGTCGTGCCTCGTTCTGTACTGAGCCAAAGTATGATGTTTCTGAACATTAAATATTATGAGCTGATTATCATAAAATTGTCAGTGTTCTTTGTTATAAGTGTATTTGAATGAAACATTTTTATTTCAAATTACATTTTCAAAACAAAATCCAAGTTTTTTTATTTAAACATTCTGATCTAAAAAGACCAAAACAAGTAGCTGTAAGACTTTAAGAGACTTGAGGAATTGTTTTGACATTTTCTCACAGTTTTCCAAAGGAGCTTAATTTCATTTGTTTAGTTAAGTTGGATTTTTGGCCATCTTTCTACAATACTTGAGTCAGATCATGGCGGACATTAAACCAAACTCACACATTTCCTGGGTAAGCTGATTTACCAGTACTTAGTGCACATACTTACGCCCAAAACTGACAAGTGCTGTACTTGAATCTGATATAGGGGGATAACAGGTGTCGTGTTCTGAGAAAACTGGGCATAATGCATGTGCGTAAATTGTCATCCCAGATTAGCCTGTGCAGTCCGCACAGGCTAATCAGGGACGACAATTTCCGCTTTTATGGAATTTTTCGTTAAAAATATGTCTCTTCTTAGCGAAAATCCAGTTTAGGCGGAAAGTGTCGTCCCTGTGCAGTCTGCACAGGCTAATCTGGGACGCTTTACGCACATGCGTTATGCCCAGTTTTCTCAGAACGCAACTCATGGTTGTAGAACAGATTTCCTGATCATAGCCCACACAAGATATGTATACAGGGCAGGGATCCAACCGCCCACACAAGATATGTATACAGGGCAGGGAACCAACCGCCCACACAAGATATATATACAGGGCAGGGATCCAACCGCATCTCAGATTTGTAGTCAAGCTCTCTAGCAACTGACCTAGCCAGCCCGCTATGGAGCTTTGTGAATTATGGACTGTTTATATTTACATGTATATAAGAATTTTAAAAAAAAAGGAAAAACAATTGCAATTGTATAATTTCAGTTGGTATTCAAGATTTATGTTGTTAGCTATCCGGTGTGGACAAAATAGGGCAATGACTTGTAGCAAACTGCTGCCAAAAAAATGAATACAATTGCAAATTTACAAACCATAAGCTCTGCTGAGACTTTCTGTGCATCAAATTTTGTGATATGGCTGCCACTCAATACAGATAGGTAATGAAAACGACCCTTCACCATACAACAACACATATGAGCTGCGCTCAGTGAAAAGGGTTTTTTATGCATGTGCGTAAAGTGTTGTCCCAGATTAGCCTGTGCAGTCTGCAGAGGATAATCAGGGACGCCACTTTCCACCTAGACTGGATTTTTGTCAAGAAGTGTCATCCTTTGAACCTAAGATACAATAAAAGTGGAAAGTGTTGTCCCTGATTAGCCTGTGCGGACTGCATCGGCTAATCTGGGACAACACTTCACATACATGCATTAAACCCGTTTTTCACAAAGCACGGCCCATATAGATATACACAACCCATACCTGCATCTTCGCCCTCATCTTCGTCATCCAACAAACACGCCTGCACAATCAGCGAGGGGCCATCGTCCATTAGGGTCAGCTCCTGTGAGCCCCCGTTCTCGTTATTACTGAACCCAGAGTCCTCGGGCTCACTCTCCTCAGAGTCTGAACTCTCACTGACTGGTTCATTTTCTGCCTCGTTAACGTAGCCCTCCTGGGGGTATTCCTCTCCAGATTCATACGTTTCGTACACATTATCGGTGTCCATCTTCAGATCGTCACAAGTCACGAGTTTGAAGTGATTCTCCGTGACTGTTCATTATTTGTAATGTCTAGGGCTTTTCTTCCACTATTTGTTTTTTATGTTGTTGACATCTTCAGTTTATTCTGAAAACAAACGATTAACACAAAATTAAAATATATCTCTATATAATATACAAAAAAAAAAAACAATCATGAAAAATTATGGCATGTATGCGTAATATGATGCCAATTAACAACTGTGTTCAAGCAAACAATTTGTCTGCATGCATTCTAAACTGACCATGGGTCAAAACAGAAATTTAAAACCAATTATTAAACACAGAAAATTGAAGTGATGATGGGTTTATGAACTGAAAAAAACTTAACATAGTTTTACCGACTTGTGATGATAGATTCATTTAGCCGAATTTGATTCTACTTCTAGTCATACATGAAGCGTGTCATGCCAAAATGGCATATTATGCCAAATGTGGGCATCGTACCTCCAAATCAGGAGCTATGTAACATGGTCCACCATTGAGACCACAAAACCTTGTGTGATTTTATGGCGGACAGGGTAGATCTAAACCAGACTGCGCAATTGCACGGGCTGGTCTGGAGCTACGCTTGCGGCATATGACATTAGACCCTTTTTGCATTATGCGACTCACATGCACTTGTCAGTCAGAATTTCTAGTCAGCCAGCGATTGTTCTTTTTAACAAGTCAGTCATTATTTCTAGTCTTGTTTTGTGTTTACATGCAGGAGCATAAAACAAAAACACATTTGCCATATTATTATTTTTTTTATATTGTTTCATCAAAACTATAACAGTTAATCATTATACTATAAAGGATACATACTTGCCGATCTGGTTCTCAATATTTTGTAGCTTAGAAAGTCCTTGGACTTAAGTAGTACAAATTATTAATAAATCACTCACACTATTAATATTTTCATCTTTTAAACTTTTTTTAAAAATCCAAACAAGCATACATTTGTGTGGTCAAATCATGTTAAATGATGCAATTATTTCCTTTATATATAATTATTATATTAGTATTATTATTATTATATATTATAATTCAGTTGTTTACTGAAATTATAATTGTTCAAAAAAAGAAAATATATATATATATATATACAAAAGATTAAATTGCATATCAAGTACTGCAAGATTTATGTCTTATTCCAACATCACATAACAGTGTAATCCAGTTGATTTTCTAATTTTAACACATCGTAAATTAATGTAACAGTTGTTAAACTACCTAAAGCATACCAGCATTTAACATCCATTTATCAATTATTTGTATTTAAATCTTAATAGTCCCCACATGTACATGTATAATCCTCTCTCAATAAATTCAAATATTCAAGCTGAATGACACAGTACATCAAACGCCAATTATATTCAACTGCTATCATGGACATTTGAGCAGATAAAAAAAGCCCTTTAAAGACTTCAGAATCAAAAGAATGTATGCTGGCACATAGACAAATCCAATTAAATGTATGGATTTACAACATTAAAAACCATTATCTTGAACAACTTTAATAACTCGCCACTCTAGACGCTCAATGATAACACCTTATTCAAAATTTTGCGATACAAGCCTTCAAAAATCCAATATGATGCCTTTACATGGTTCCTGAATACCACAAGACAAACATTATGAATGAATAGCCTTTTTAACACAGCATGACGAGGTAGATTTAAAGAATTATCTTTAAATCATTTTTATAAAAATATCACATAAACTGTCAAAATTGTTCAATTTAGTTCAATGAAAACCTGTTTGGGAGATTTTGTGTTTCCTACATACAGTGAGTGTCCCTGACCATGTGATGGCATCGGTGGTAATGAACTTATTAACACATTGCACTCCGGACTGAGAACAACTCGAGTTTGCATACAAAACATATGAGCAATCCTTCGTATAGTAAAACTAATAATGGCGATTTTTTCCGAAATCATAATACATGTAACATTAATTCTGATTAAATATGCATGTATTAGTGTGCATTTAAGTCCTAAAATTTATAACTGACAACAAGGTCTTGAAACTGTGTGATTCTTACAGACCAAACTTCCAATGTTCTGGCTTGTGAACAAAAGACGTTACTTGGCAAGAATTGTTCACCAGCAATCAGGCCGAGCTTTGCAGACTATTTTCCTCGACCACTTATTGCTTTTTGTGCGAGGTCTGATAGACTATTTACACGTAGGAGACTATGCAAGCAAATAAATAAGATAAACTTGGAAAATATGGTCTAAATCAAAGAAACTGTGTATCAAAAAATGTTTTCTGTACCAGCAATTAAATAACCTTATGTACCATGTTATAAAATTGTAAGCGCACAACAAGTAAACCAACCTGATATCTGTAATTTAGGTCAGTGTTTTGTTAAATAATGTAAGTATTATAATAATAACATTTAGTTTGGATTGTATATGAAACATCTAACTTTACTATAATATTTTAAACAACCTGAAACAATATTCTTTTATCAGTTGCTTTGCTGAATTGAATTATTTTCCATTGTCACAAATTACTCCTAGTTAAAGTCTAATTAATCTGTTATGAAAATAGATAAAGAATGTATACAAAGATATTGAAAGAAAATATTAGCATAACAGATCAATATATAACTTTAACAAAAGGTCTTAATGTTGAAATTATTTTTGGATTTTATAACATGGATTACCAAACAAACATTTTCACATGGTCGATAAATTAGTCGAATAAAACAGCTTGAAAATTCCTGTCTCACCCATAACTTGACTACACACTTATGGATTTTTTTCATAACTTGGTATAAATGTAAACCACCATAAGACAATGTGTTGCATGTAACACATGTCACCCTACCTCAAAGGTCAAGGTCACACTTAAAGATCAAAGTCAAATTTGGCTATAAAACTACTTGTCAGAACATTAACTGTCCATCATGCAGTTTGAAAATAACTCACCACACAAGACCACCGTTATTAGAAAGTGAGTCGCGTGTATCACCCATCTTCTTATATCAAAGTTCAAGTTCATACTTAGAGGTCAAAAGTCTTAACTGGCCATAAAACAGCTTTCCATTGACATCAGTGGAGTTTTTAGCCAAAAATGGATTGTGGGGGCATTTGTGTCCCATGGGCATGTCTTGCTTTAAATATATTTTTCTGTTAATATGTACATGTATATGTAAACAAGATCCTATGCTTACATTTGTCGATTTTAAACCTTGAATGGCATACTTCAAAATATGTCATATCCTGTGAACAAATCCCTATCAAGGGACACCACATTATTACTTTTTTATTACTTCAAACCCTGTGAATCGCTTAAATCTTGGTTACTCATTCATGATTGAAGCTCCCATTCTGAGGCAACACTGTCCTGAATTAAATATGCCATGTCGGAACAATTTTCATGGACTGCCAGCTCAAATTTGATTTTATTTTTACAAAATGATAGAAATGGTACACATAGTGTTTGGATATGGTCTTACAGAATCATGATAATTGTCCAAATATCTCTAACTGCTTTACATTGCATTTTCTCTTTATGTCACCATTTTCAGAAGCCAAAAATAATCAGAAACCATTCATGGTGGCTTGGTCATAGTTTTGTTTATGGATGCTTAACTCGCACAATCACAAGCTATACACAATGTGTCATGTATAATCTTATTTTAATTGTAACAAGGGACAAAATTGTCACAAAACCAGGTTTTCAATAAAAAAAAAGTCTGATAAAGGGAGACAACTGCAACTCAAAATGTGCATTGCTACTGATTGTTCATCACAATTACCCCCCTTGTTTCAAAATCAATCTATTTTTAGTCGTGGCGACCTTGACCTTGGAGATATCTACGTAATTCTTTCGCGCGACACACCGTACAATGATGGTGAACAAATGTGCCAAATGATTTTAAAATATGACAATGAATGACATAGTTATGGCCAGGACAAGCTCATTTATGGCCATTTTTGACCTTTGAACTCAAAGTGTGACCTTGACCTTGGAGATATCGACGTAATTCTTTCGCGCGACACACCATACAATGAAGGTGAACAAATGTGCCAAATGATTTTAAAATATGACAATAAATGACTTAGTTATGGCCCGGACAAGCTCATTTATGGCCATTTTTGACCTTTGAACTCAAAGTGTGACCTTGACCTTGGAGATATC
>VMBQ01002910.1:0-27767 GCA_007657795.1 Dreissena rostriformis | reverse complement strand
CCAGTTTCAGCATCAGTGGCCTTGTAGAAGAAACAAAAAAAAAACATGTAATAAATTCAGGGGTTTCACTGGGTCAAAAAAACGTTGTGACTGTCACCACTTAAATTCGTTGCTTTAAATAACTTTGAGCCAATGTTTGTCCACAATAATAATATTAATTAAAACAAAAATCTATATTGACAAATTTAAAGTCTAAACAATGATCAATGTCACCATGAAGTAGCATCCAGTCTGGAGATTAAAAATGAAACATTGAATGATTGATATATTTATTTTAAAACACGTTATTTCAACTAAAGTCAACAGCGTTGACAGTTTTGTTAGGTCGCGAAAATATATGACATTATCAAAATTACATTTTACTTGCAGAGTGATAAATCCTCCTTCAAAACAAGCTCTTTATTTGTTGAAATAACAACTGCCTGCCCCTATTCATGTTAAAATTCATCATGATTGAGGACAGACAGTGTTTTAAAGTTCAGAAATAAAATCCAAACACAAATATGTTTTTCCATGCCGTAATTTCGGACTAAAACTTAACCGCACATTCGCATTAAATAAATATGATTAATTTTCGAATTTTAAAAGGTGTTTTGAATTAAAAATCACTATTTTGGCAAACAAAAATCATAGCCAAAGAATTCAAAAGTTTTAAGAAATCAATAGCGCTGAGTTTGATTTCATTCGAGTGTGATTGTGCCTAACCTAGCGTGACCTCAGAGATAATCTTTCACAGGATGTTACTGTCGTCTGCAACAAAAGGCTAATTTGTGATCTGATAACAAACCATGCCCTTGGGGCTTGTTTGTTCACAATGTGTTGACTTAATACGCACCAGACGGTCATGTACCGAAAAGGGTGTTATCTGTGTATTCATGTCGATGTTTGTGGCGATTAATTGGGCTTGAAAACAGGCATTTAGAGACCAAAAGGGCAATTGACAGAAAAATAGAGGGGTGCTTTTTAAGGGGGCACATTTTACAGGGGCGCAGCGCCCCTCTATTTATTGCTAGCTGGAGCACTGATTTTCTTTAATAAGCTACACAAAATTCCATTTGGCTAAAATGTTGGCTTCAAAAAGTGTGAGCCAGGGGAAGTCCTGCTAATGAACAAAATCGTAATTCGTTTAATTTGTCTATTGATCATTGATTAAGAGACAGGTGCCCGATACGCTAAATGTCTCCTATTTGGTGAATGACACCTAGCCGATGAATATGAGTATGACCATGAGAACTGTCAACTGACGTTCGAGGAAAGATATAAAAACATTAGAGCGCGAACACTTATCAAGCAGTTTTACAGTTTCAGTTTTTTATAAATGATAGGTTTAATAGCTATTTGTGTCATAATTAAAATAACATAAATTATTCCTCAACATACCGGTAATTATAAACTCCTTTAAATGGTGAGTATCTTTATTTACAACTTCATTATCCGCCATGTTGTTTTAAAATGGCGTTTGACCGAAGGACACACGAGTGATTAGCCGCTAAAATGTTGTATTCAGCGATCTTTTGAATATATATATCATTGGATTCATAAGCTTATTTTTCTCCCTGTTTTGAGAATGGTTTGATACTTGTATTTATTGAAAATACAATACAACTAAGCCATAATTCTTTGGACTATTTCTGACATGTTCGTTCTTGGTTGACAGGAAGTGCTCATGACGCGTGTTTTGATTGGAAGACTGTTGCTCAGTTTGAAGGACGAGCACTTGCTACTTTCATTTTCATTTTACATTCGATGGGGACATATTATGGATATCAAGATAATTTCGCGTTTGTTTAAAAGTAGGTACTCTTTTTTCTCATAAATAGTGATATAAACTATATGTCATTTCTTCTATTTGAAAAAGTTAGAATTCTTTATAGATTTTTTTAAACTTTTCTTTTATTCAACTCCTGACTCGGGGAAGACTTTGGCCTTTGGGAACTCTTTTGGAACTGTTTGGTATTGAAGCTTTAAAGTAAAACATGATTGACACTTGTTGATTGTTTCTTAATTAATTTGATGGATTATGATATCAAGACAAAAGCTTGAAAATTTAGTAAAGTGCCAAAGTGGGTAAGTCCCGTTTCAATGGTTTTCCTTAAAATAGGTTTGATGCATTACATGGATTAATTACATAATTATACCTTAAATGCCGTTAATACAAACACTGGATGTTCATAATCATACATGTATATGCGGATTTTTTTTTCAAGCAATAAATTGTCATTCAGCCGAGCCGGTTAATATTTTCATTGTTAGAAGATATTGGTCGTAGATCATCGTTTCACTATTAAGAATCACAAGCCTTACTACATTAAAACCTTTCGCATATTGGAAGTAATATTAAACCAGTCACTAACGTTGATATTTTTGTATCATACTTTGCCTTCCTCGCGTCTTCAGGGTCCATAGTGTTGCTTCCATGTAAACCCAACACTACTTCACCTGTTGTCATGCAGTTGGATGCTCGTGAACAAAACCGCGCGTGTATCAGGACCCTAAGCACGATGATCCGGTACAACCTGCTTAGCTTCAGCTCATGCGCAGTTTACCGACCACTAAACACTGTCACCAAGGTAATTATGGAAGTACGTCGTGTTTTATCTCGTGTTACTGTTTTTGCTATGAACAACGCCCTTTTATGGGCATATTTCCCATGTTTATACATTCATTCGCCCGAAAAAAGTTTCTAACCCCTATTGCTCATATATTAAGCATAGCTTGCACGCTGGTCTGTGTATGGTCCGTGTATATACCATCTTTTCATTTTTAGCTCGGCTGTTTCCGAGGTATTGTCATAGCCCTCTGGTCTTTCGAGTCGTGGTCGTCGTCGTTGTCCGAAAACTTTAAAATTGGCCATAACTTGTGCCATAACTTTTGCAATATTGAAGATAGCAACTTGATATTTGGCATGCATGCCCGGGGGGGGGGGGNAACGGCTATACAGCCTAAAATGTAATGGACAGTGTTCCAATGCCAGTGTCAATCGACGACTAGGCTTCCCGTGCCAAAAAAGTGAGCCCTTCGAGAGGCTTTCCGTGCCACAACTAAAGTGAAAGTAGGCATTTTTTAAGTAAAATTTATGAAAATTACTATATAGCGTAAATTGAATGTAAAGATTTGATCATAAAGATGATATCAATGACACTAGATATTTGACATATTACGGAAAAGCTATGTTAAAAAGTCATCAAAGTGGCATGTATGCTCGATTGTTCCACCACCCTCGTCATCATTCCATCTTCGATAGAATTTGTGATAAGTGTTTGGACCTGCGGAATACTGTGAACCTGTATCTGGATATATGCTTCGACTCCTGGACCACCTCTTTTTATGCACAAATGTGTTAACGGGTTTTAATTTTAGATTTTCTTACCTGTTTTGTGAATTTCGAGCATCCATTTTTCTTGTTTATGACAGAGAGGCAGCGAAGAATGAACAGATAGGCAGCATTTTGACATAAAGGCGACCGATTTGCATCTACACCGTGAAATAGGGTAGGTAAGGATGCTTAACTTCGTTTTTGTTAGTTATTTGAACAACGCGAAGCTATATCTTTCTTTCTCTAGATGTAAAAATAATTAAATTGCAAATATGAAAAACTGAAATACCCCCAAAACAGTTTAAGGTTGGCTTAAAAAAACAAGATCGATCGGATGAGGAGGGGAAAAACGCCTTATAGAAGTTGATGATCAGTACTTCTCAGAATTGAAAGACATATGGCAATTTAAAGAATTATTAAAACAAATTAATCATAGATGTTGTTGTTTTGCGTTTTATTTATGTGTAAATACTTGTATGCCCGGCGCTTTTTATTAATAAGACCGGTTCATGTGATTTCAGTGTAAACTTAATAATTTATAGACACAGTTTCAATTTATTTAAAGCATACACTTCTTATTTGTCTCTTTGTCTTCACTGCTGTTGTTTCAGTTGAATCCACATCAGATACAACAAGTCCGTGATATGTCGACCACCGGAAGTGAGCTCCCGCGCGTGTACCTGTTCACAAAGGACAACTGTCCGCTGTGCGATGAGGCCAAGGAGGCACTGGAACCTATACGACACATGGTGGGACATTTGAGCATCGCTCTGGGAAAACGGGTCTTTATGAATGTCCGTTAAGGGTCGTCCCAGTCCGCTCAGGCTAATCAGGGACGACCCTTTCCGCTTAAATTGGATTTTAGCTAAGAAGAGACTTCTTTTAAACAAAAAAATAAATAAAGGTTAAAGTGTCATCCCAGATTAGCCTTGCGAACTGCACAGTCCAATCTGGGTCGACACTTGACAATACATGTCAAAGCCATGATTAAATGCAACTATGATTTTTTAACGTCCATCCATCCACCCGTTAGCGGCTATTTGTTTAGTTTGAATTAATTTAGTTTAGATCGATTTACCGAGAGCCTAATTCGGTTTGTAGAGACATGCTAGAGTATGTTTTCTGAGAACCACTACATTGTATGGATGGAACGATCTTTTGAACATTCCCTGAGTTGGGATTTTTCCGGGACCTTACGGGTAAGAGGACGGACACCATATTCACAGCATCATTTCAGAATTAATTTATCATGACAGATACGTTTAAAGATCTATCAATCGTTTCTGATAAATTGCCATTATTTGGATCTCAAAAATACCGGTTCATTTATTATTAATGGTTTCATTGTTTACAAAATATGTGTAACAATGTGTGGTAAGTTTTAGGAATCGCGCTTGTAAATCACGTAGGGTGGAGCCTTTTTTCAGAATGTCGGTTGCAATTTGTGAACGATTATCTAAAGAGTTTCGTGCGCATTAAAATGATATTAAAGCCATTTCATTTTACATTTTATCAGCGAAAAGTTCTTTTAATTTTTGTTCCAAGGGAAGCAATGCACGTAGTATCATGTGGGTCACTCGCCTCGCCGTTGTCTCCCTTCGGTAAATAACTATTTTTTACCTTGTAAGTCCGTATAGGGAACGGGAAACTTGTATGTTTCTGGACTCCGGAAATTCCCCAAATTATGTTCCGCATGAAAAGAAAATGAATTGCATTTTTTATTTGGTCTGTCATACCTATCCAGTTTGCCGTATCGACTTATCTGGGACAAAGCGTCGAAGGGACTGAACATATTAAATTTTGTTTTGACGCAAACAGCCAGTTTTTGTAGAAAATACCATATTTGACGTGTCTAGTGTTGCGTTTGTAAAATAACGCGCCTAAAAACTCTTGGCGCTTTTTAAGTTAAACTAGTAAGATACATGTCAATGCATTTTCAAAACGTTCCAACGGAACAAAGGAACCTATGTTAAATTTATTTTTATGAAGTCCATACATGTACAAGCCAACATTTATCATTATGGAAACTCGATCGTTCGGAACCTAAGCGATACCTTCATTATCGGTCTAGTGAAATGAGTGTTCGATATTTGACCGAAACAGCAGCAGCAGTATAAATGTAATGTTTCCGTTTTCAGTTTACGCTGGAGGAGGTGGACATAACCCTTCCCGAGAACAAGGCCTGGTGGGACCTCTACAAGTACGACATTCCCGTCTTCTATATGTATGACGAGTTCGTCTGCAAACACCGCGCTGACCTGGGCGCCTTCCGCCGGGCACTCGAGAAATACAAACACGGATATACCGCGTAGTGAGTGGAACTCGAGAGATGTATCAAATGGCGAAGATACCGCATAGTAAAAAAAGGGCCGCGCTCTATGAAAACGGGGATTAATGCATGTGCGAAAAGTGTCGACCCAAATTAGCCTGTGCAGTCCACACAGGCTAATAAGGGACGACACTTAACGCTTAAACTTGATTTTCGTGTAGAATAGAATTCCATTAAACGGAAAATTCCATAAAAGCGGAAAGTGTCGACCATGATGAGCCTGTGCGGTCTGCACAGGCAAATCTGGGACGACACTTAACGCCATGCAGTTAGCCCAGTTTTCCCAGAACGAGGCTCATATACATGGATTTACCTCGAAGTGAAATATTGACATGAATTAACAGCGTAGTTAGATTCAAACACGCATTTCCCGCTAAGTTAGGGGTACTAGAGGTGTTTCAACACTGATATATCGCGTAGTAAAAACATGAACATGGATTTTCAACGAAGTGAGCGGTTAACCCGATAACTTGTTCAACTTGAAAACAAATATTTATAATACTCTTGAAATCCTTGTTTTTTTTTGCCGCGGTGGGTCGCTAAGATTTCTGACTTTGGCACCGTATTGCAGAACAAATCTCAATTAATTAATTAATAGAATTCGTATACATTGTATATCGGACTAATAGATATTCGGTATACATTGTGTTTTAGATTTGCTATAAAAACAATCAATTGAGTGCATGTTAGACTTGCATTATGTTAAGATTGTACAGAGCTAATTCACACCATGCCATTAAATGCTAATCTAGACTTTTATGCCGCATGATTCCGTTGCACTTTCTTCACGATCCAATAATTACTAGTCAGCATGAGCAATTATAGTTACCTAAAATAGTTATGAAATACGATTCTGAAACACGTGTGTGTTATTTTCTTCTTAATTATGTTTAAATTTGTAAATTACTTTCTATTTTTGTCTGCGTACCGGCAATTATCGGTCACTGACTGGTACTTCTGACCTCACAGTGAACTATTACACCAGCACTAGTGCACTATACGGAATGTAGAAGAAGAATTTACTTCGAGCATTAACCCTTTAAGTGCTGGAACCGAATTTTGAAGGCCTTTGCAAACAGTTTGGATCCAGATGAGACGCCACAGAACGTGGCGTCTCATCAGGATCCAAACTGTTTGATCTTCTGATAGTATTCTTTGAAAACAAAAAATCAAAGAAAATGCTAATTTTAGAAATTCAAGTGTCGTGTCAGTCCGCACAGGCTAATCAGGGACGACTCATTCCGCTTTTATTGTATGTTTTGTTGAAAGCCGAACTCTTCAACTCGCCATCTTCGTGGGCAATCTTGTGTCATTCCGAATCCTGCAGGAAACGCTTGCGGCGAATAAAACATTAATATATTTTGAAGAAGACTTTCCGAGTCAATATCGACGTGTTCCAGAACATTCCGAATATTTTTGCCGTGGGTTGCTGAACATTCCGAAACGCTCCCGAATAAAACATAAGGCGTCCAAATTTAGAAACTTTAGACAATTTGGATTAAGAAAGTTTGGAAACCGAAGTGTTTTTCACTTCCGTCTAGGCATCGACGGTTCAGAATGGTTAAATCCGACACGAAATGGTCCCTGATTGTCGCGACGAATTTCGTTAGAGTGAACCATTCTGGAGCCTTACGGATTTACATGCATTGCCTATATAAATTATTCTGGAAAGATGGACACGAAAATAGACCCACTGAGTAACGTTTCTTGTTGGTGAGCTTCCAATACGACATTTACACAACTCCGGCCGTATTCCAGAAATATTCTACCTCCATTTCACATTAGTTACCAGATTTCTGCTCTTACAATTTCACAGTTTACAGCATACCAGTCTTTCAATACTTCAACACAAATCTTACAAAAATGACATTGGGTATGACCTTGCTACAATGTTTTGCGTTGAGATCTCGTGAGCTTGTTAACGTGAATTTCATGTGTGGTGCCGACACTTCCCCGTTTTTCTGTCGTAGAAACACGCGGGATTAATGCGCTTGACATTAGTCGGTTACAAAACATAAATATCAGCCTCTCTTTAGGAAAAGTGGGCTTAATGCATATGCTCAAGTGTCGTCCAAGATAAGCCTGTATATACCGCACAGGCTAATTAGGGACGACACTTTCCGCCTAAACTTGATTAACTCTAAGCCAAGGAGGGACTTGCTTTAAACGAAACATACCATAAAAGCGGTAAATATCGTCCCTGATAAGCCTGTGCTGACTGCACTGGCTAATCTGGAACGACACTTGACGCACATTAAACATGCATTACACCCCATTTTCCAATATGACCGTTTGTTTAAGACGTAAAATTGTTAATATATTCAGCCTTGGCAGTAGGACGTAAACACTGTGAGCGGAAATAAACGATACCGAACGAGTTACTTTGTGTTTGTTGCGTCATTTATTTTTGAACCTGGCTTTATATATCAGTGGCATGTAAAGCCGGGCGCAGTAATGTTTACATGTTTTAACGGGGAGGCCGCTGTTTAGTTGTTTCATCATAGAGTTCGTCGTGTTTGTAGTAAAAGAAGACTACTTTACATCAGCGGATTAACGTGTGGCAGTAAATAGACGTGAGTTAATATTTTCTTGTATATTATTTATGACCTTAGTTTCGAGTAAGATATTTGGAGAAAAACGTTGTTTGGGTACAGTAGGCAACTAAACGATGAGTCAATTAGTTTCTCTATTGAGTTAAGCATTACGCGTAGTGAGTAGCGTGAAATTGATCTAAAGACTTAAGCGTTAGAGTATTAAATGTGTGAAATCGATCTCCTGAGTTAGGGTGGTAATGTGTTGTCAGTTGTAGTAATTCATAAGCATGTGATGTATTGTCATTTGTGTCGTGTTCTGAGAAAACTGGGCATAATGCCTGTGCGTAAATTGTCATCCCAGATTAGCCTGTGTAGTCCGCACAGGTTATTCAGGGACGACAATTTCCGCTTTAATGGAATTTTTCGTTTAAATGCTGTCTCTTCTTAGCGAAAATCCAGTTTAGGCGGAAAGTGTCGTCCCTGATAAGCCTGTGCGGACTGCACAGGCTAGTCTGGGACGACACTTTACGCACATGCATTATGCCCAGTTTTCTCAGAACACGACTCATTTATTCATCGTGCATGCATTCAATTTGTGAAGGGGTGTCGTGACTTAGCTGAGCAGTATTGCCTAAGGCATTCCACGGATAGTGTCACGTTTTTCGGGTGGAATGGTAGGGTTTTTCTTTTGTCGTGACCTTAAAGTAATTTAGTTTCAACATATTTTATTGGTTAAGAGTATAATATATATACCATTCATGTGTTACATAAATCATATCATGTAATTTGCATTTTCATTGTACAAAAGTATAAAAAGTCGCTAATATTTTCTGTATATATTTAGTTGCCTACTTTGAACGGATGCTGAGCATTTATAACAGTATTTCTAGTACAATTGTATCTACGGATAAATTAAAAACAATCAATGAACGGGATTTCGTAGAACTATTAGAAGCAGTAGAATACAATGTTATCATTTAACTTCCCTAAGAACCAACAGTAAGGAAGAAATAGTCAGTAATATTGATACCAGAATGGGTCGGTGTTCTGAAAGGATCGAAGATGTGAAATATCTTGTCTTAAACGGACTTGCTCACAGTTGGGCAAAATAACGATTTTCAGAAAATGTGTCATAGATTCACAAAAGAATGAATACATGATGTTTTACAAGCGAAATAACACAACTGACTAAAAGAATGTTAACATGATTGCTTTATGAATGTATAATCATCATTCGTTATCGTTAAACATAAAGCGTTTGTAACGCTTGTCCTCTATAATTTGGAATATATATATATATTTTACTAACATAACGTTTACAATTAGCTAAGTGGTATTGCAGCATGCGAAGCGCAGTAGTAGCGCAGTCGCTTTCGCTTCCAGAGGTCCCGGGAAAGCAATATTTATTCTTCACATTTTTTTTGCTATTGTAATAAGTTAAGACTATCAAACATTGTAGATTTGTTAGGAAACATATTTAATGAGATGTTTAAAAACAAATGCGACGATCTGTGAACAAGTCCATTCAAACAATTATTGAAGTTAGAAATCAGACATTCTGACTAATGAAACATTGTTTTTGCCAGTGATAATTCAGGGATATATTTTATAATTTATTTGTCAGTAGATACTATAAAAATACTCATGCATATTCAAAAGAAATTGTCCATCGCACGATTTTCATAGACGTTTACTTCAGTTTGACCTTCAACTGGCACTTTCACTCGTCTAAACTACGCCGATCAAGTAATAAAGTAGAATTCAATTTATCCGTGGATCATATAATTGAAGCATGTCTCGCCGATCGTATCATAGCGGCATATATAGCCGATCATAATTGCGTTATATAATTCCACGTGGACGTGGATTTACTATCTTTGGCTTCATATCATGGGGCTGGAAATGCAAAAGGCTACTCTCTTAATTGATAGAGCTATTCCGGTTATCGCGACTTCGTTTGAATCCCAGCCCGGCCACATATATAACTTAAGCGGTTATTGGCAATTAAATAATTAAAACGGCCTTTCCCAACTTTTTTCAAGTCCGACAGTTGTANCAGTTGCTTTCGCTTCCAGAGGTCCCGGGAAAGCAATATTTATTCTTCACATTTTTTCTTGCTATTGTAATAAGTTAAGACTATCAAACATTATAGATTTGTTAGGAAACATATTTAATGAGATGTTTAAAAACAAATGCGACGATCTGTGAACAAGTCCATTCAAACAATTATTGAAGTTAGAAATCAGACAGTCTGACTAATGAAACATTGTTTTTGCCAGTGATAATTCAGGGATATATTTTATAATTTATTTGTCAGTAGATACTATAAAAATACTCATGCATATTCAAAAGAAATTGTAAATCGCACGATTTTCATAGGCGTTTACTTCAGTTTGACCTTCAACTGGCACTTTCACTCGTCTAAACTACGCCGATCAAGTATTAAAGTAGAATTCAATTTATCCGTGGATCATATAATTGCAGCATGTCTCGCCGATCGTATCATAGCGGCATATATAGCCGATCATAATTGCTTTATATAATTCCACGTGGACGTGGATTTACTATCTCTGGCTTCATATCATGGGGCTGGAAATGCAAAAGGCTACTCTCTAAATTGATAGAGCTATTCCGGTTATCGCGACTTCGTTTGAATCCCAGCCCGGCCACATATATAACTTAAGCGGTAATTGGCAATTAAATAATTAAAACGGCCTTTCCCAACTTTTTTCAAGTCCGATATTTGAAAGCAACTGGTGAAAATAAGTATTTGCATCTAGTAATGGTAACCTTTTCGATCGGCTAGACATGCCGCTATGATCGGCTAGACATAGAGCTATGAAAGGCTAGACATAGAGCTCTCATCGGGTAGACATAGAGCTATCATCGGCTGGACATGTCGCTATGAAAGGCTAGACAAAGAGCTATGGTTGGCTAGACAAAGAGCTATCATCGGCTAGATATAGAGCTATGCTCGGCTGGACATGTCGCTATGAAAGGCTAGACAAAGAGCTATCATCGTATATACATAGAGCTATGATTGGCTGAACATGTCGCTATGAAAGGCTAGACATAGAGCTATGATTGGCTGGGCATGTCGCTATGGGAGGCTAGACAAAGAGCTATGATTGGCTGAACATGTCGCTATGAAAGTCTAGACATAGAGCTATGATTTGCTGAACATGTCGCTATGAAAGGCTAGACAAAGAGCTATGATCGGTTGACATGTCGCTATGAAAAGCTAGACATAGAGCTATCATCGGCTAGACATAGAGCTAGGATCGGCTGGACATGTCCCTATAGAGCTAGGATCGGCTGGACATGTCCCTATGGCAGGCTAGGCACACAGCTATGGTTGGCTAGGCACACAGCTATGATCGGCTGGACATAGAGCTATTATTCACTAGACAACGAGCTATGATACGATCGGCTAGACATGCCTCTATGATCAACTAGACATGTCGCTATGATCGGCTAGACATGCCCCTATGATCGGCTAGACATGTCGCTATGATCGGCTTGACATAGAGCTATGATTGGTTAACATGCCTCTTTGATCGGCTAGACATGTCGCTATGATCGGCTAGACATGCCTCTTTGATCGGCTAGACATGTCGCTATGATCGGTTAAAAATGCCACTATGATCTGCTTGACATGCCGCAATTATTTGATTCAAATACTGCTAAAAGCGGCGAAAACTACAAGAAACATGCGAACGTTTAAATACTAAATCGCGTTCATTGTCTTTAAAACAAAGGAGAACCAACAATTGACGTCCTCGTGACGCAGTTTCTTAAAATATTTGCATTATAGTCTAGCCTTTGCGAGCGAATGAACCGATATTATCAAATTTACTGGCAACCAAGTGATTGAGTTCTTTAAGTTTAAAAGGTCCCTATAGGTTTAAAGATTTGTTTGTATTATTAACGGTTTGTGTCGGTTTTAAACAGATCGAATGAACCATGATCGGAATGTGATTGCGATAGAAACCCTATCCGTTTGAACTTTTCAACTGGTTAAAATTTCAAATACCTTAAACACTTTGAGCGAACAATTGTTGTGTATTTATTTTATTGTTAACATTAAAAATGTTCAGTGATATGTAATAATATGATTATCTATTATGGTAGGCTTGGTAGACATCGACAGCGATCCGTAAAATGAGTCTTTTTTCGTTGAACGAACCAAGTTCGATGCGTTTATCGGCTGTATGACCATAATAGCCCCTATAATCCCTTTGCTTTTTTTTTATTACATGCAACATTGATACACTTTTTTGTCAGTTTTATTGGCCCGCAGTTCGCTAAGTTGGTAGAGAGCAGATGTCCGTACGGAGAAGCGAGTTCACATCCCGACTGAGCCACAATACGTGGGTAGCCACAATACTTGTGTGGGGAGGATAGGTCATGCACTCATTTATACGGCTGATTCATTTTTGACAGACGGTCGGTTAGTATGTGCACTTGGTACTGATTAACCGCTAATGTCGGCTTTGCATTTTGAGTAGGTCAATTTATTTCTATGATAACACATTAAACTATAATTAAAAGGGCGAAAATTCTAATCAAACAAACAATAGTGTAATGTGATATATAGCTCTGTAATTGGGGTTACACTCCTTGTCCACACATAATACAGCCTCAGACTAGGACGGACCTCCTTTACGTCTAAATTCACACAAAAACGATGCAAACTTATAAACTTATAAATAACTCACATTCTTATATCATAGCTTAATTATATTTCACAGTTACTGAGTTGATGTATACAGTTAACCTACATGCAGCACTGGGTTAGCATGTCAACTTTAACCCATTTATGCCTAGTGGACTCTCCCATCCTTCTAAATTGGATCAATTATTTCCAAAATTAGGGATGTCTAGTACTAGTATATTTATTTCTATATTTAGAATATTTCTTACCAAAAAATTCTTTAAGCAAACAGCGCGGCGTCTCATCTGGTTCTGCGCTGTTTGCCAATGCCCTTTTTTTCTAGACGCTAGGCATAAATGGGTTAATTTGTTGTCAGTTTGACGTGAAGTGGTAACGGCTTTACTAACGGAGGTTGATAAGTGAAGATGACCGCAACTGGGGCGTGTATAATAGGATACGCTCAGGCCTATGGCGTACCATTTGGGTAAAAAGTCAACAAGACCTAGGTTAAAAGAATAATGTACGTCTGTTGTGCCGCTTTTCCTTCATGCCTCGCGCTCTGAGAAAACCGGTTCTTAATGCATGTTCGTCAAGTGTCGTCCCAGATACGCCTTTGCAGTCCGCACAGGCTAATCAGGGACGACACAGTTTATACGTGAAACGCAGTCAAATAGTAGTAAACATACGACTATAACGTCTGCACGTATTTGTATAAAATCCAGCATTATTTCAGCAAAATCAAATGTATTTCCTAACCATGCAGAAGTAATCCCGCTGACTCAAATTTATACTCAAGTTCCTATTTCTGAAATTTGGGATTCTTACCGTTGACGTTTTCTTCTTTGTAGCAAAAACACATGTTAAGCTGATGCTCACGTTGGATTGCATTTAATGAAGACTGTTCAACTAGGAACATTACAAATTTCCAATAGTGACTTCGAAGGGTGCGTCACTAGTGGGTGACAGGCGGTTGTATGCGAGGCACACGACAAGACGTGCATGCACATACTCGCGTGCAGTCTTTGACTATTGATGTGTTGTTCTAATGGAAATGTTCTGTTTTAAGTTAAAACTTTGTGCAGAGCGATCACGGTCAGTTATTCAAATTCGATTATCTGTAGTTATTATTTTTTATCAAAAGGTCTGTTGTTTATAGATAATTACTGTTTTTACTATCTATAAATAATATTTTCATATGCGTTAACTGTTTGAGTAAAAGACAAAAAAAAATGTGCATCTGTCCGTTTTTTTTTGTGTGTTTTTTTTTCCGTATATAACACGAATATGATTCTAAGTCTTTCCTTAACTAAAATCCACTCTATGCGGAAAGTTGCATCGCTAATAAGGGACGAAACTTTACGTACATGCATTAAGCCCGATTTGCCCCGATCTTAGCTTATTTTTATATATGACGATTATACGGTGTTGCTGCAGGGTTGGACCGTGTGGATGCCGTGTTGTCATCGGGGTGATGGTCTTTGGAAGACCGTTGACGCTCAAACTTACGAAAAGGCCACGGATCGTCCCGGTCCTTAATCCGAGTGGATCCGGGGCGATCCAGGACTGCCGTGTCCACCATGCTTATAAAGAACTGGGGCTTAACATACATTAAATTAGATACAAAATCTCGTTTTTATTGTTTTGTGAGAATATATATTCCGTTTTACTTTCCCACAACGATATATATATTCATACGACACACGAACACTAAAATGGTACATGACCATGTGTTCATATATTGTCCCACAAAAGAAATAAAAAAATGTATATACTGTTAGTTAAATTCGAGCGCGTATTTAAGTTGTTCGGTTTTAATATTTGAAATGCTCCCTGTAGGAAGTAAAAAATAAGAAGGTTATTAAATTAGAGTAATAAAAAAGTTACCTAAATTTTGTATTTCTAAATAATATAATCAACAGGTAAAGCAACTATCTGATTTTGTCATCAGAATATAAATTATTTATTAAATGGGAGCCATGAAGCCTGTATGTATTTAGCACACTTAATTGGCCTCAACCTTCTGTGCTCGTCAGCCTTCTTCACCTGGTGACACTTTTTCATGTTAACCCTTTGAGCGCTGGAACCGAATTTTGAAGGCCTTTGAAAACAGTTTGGATCCAGATGAGACGCCACAGAACGTGGCGTCTCATCAGGATCCAAACTGTTTGCTATTCTGATAGTATTCTTTGAAAAAAATCGAAGAAAATGCTAATTTTAGAAATTCAGCAGACGACATTTTAGCAGACGACAAATTTCCCAGCATGCAATGGGTTAAACGTGTTGTTTTTGTAGAAGGTTAAAAGTGTCTTTCTTATCCTTCTTTTATGGACGGTTTAACAGTAACATGTTTTATTACTGTTTAACCGTGAAAAGTTTTCGACTGGCAGTAAAAGGGCATCGATTCAATCGTTGACCGAGTTCTTTATCGATTTAAAACCGCAATCTTTAAATCAATTTCTTCATCGTGATTTGTGATCTTTACAGTCGAAAACCGAACTTTTTATTGCCGCTTTATTTCTCATTGAAAATATGTGTATTGGATCTGTATACTATATAAATACACAGCAATTACACATCCGTACCATTTATTATAGCATTGTTCACCATTAAAATGTTTTTATTATACATTGTTGATACGTATGCGCATTAATATTTGTATGATAATATGGATTACCTGAATAATGTGTTGAACAATTATATCAAAAAGGAGGGCGTGTTTATTTGAGTAAGTTTTGTTTTATTATGTTTTGTAATTACATGGTTTTATGGATTATTCTATATTGTGGGTTACCTGTATAAATAAAATATAACAATAATAATGTCCGTGTATTTGCTTTATGGAAGAATGAATGCTTGAAATATATAATATTAAGGTATACGTGGAGTAAAACGCCTATTTTGATCTTAACGTGAGTAAACGCGCATAAAACTAGACGCTATATAAACTATCTATTTTGATCAATTTAATATAGCCCTCTGGTCTGTTTCATAAGGGTTGTGAAAAAAAGAAGGCGCCATCCTGCGAATTTAATCCTGGTGATTTTATGTCGGTTATGTACGACGGTCTTTTCTTACAGGGGAGGCTTAAACCAATTCAGCTGATTTATAGCTTGACCTCATTGCCCTGGCACTCGTAAACGTCATTAACATAAATTATACGCCTGGATTGGTTCCTATATGTGGCGTGTTCTGAGATAACTGGGCAAAATGCTTCTGCGTAAATTGTCATCCCAGATTAGCCTGTGCAGTCCGCACCGGCTAATCAGGGACGACAATTTCCGCTTTTATGGAATTTTTGGTTTAAATGATGTCTCATCTAGCGAAAATCCAGTTTAGGCGGAAAGTGTCGTCCCGGATTAGCCTGTGCGGACTGCACAGGCTAATCTGGGACGACACTTTACGCACATGCATTTGCCCAGTTTTCTCAGAACACGACACAATACAACGCCTGGATTGGTTCCTATATTTGCTTTCGGTTTTATTCGTACACGTTTTGCACGAGTCTAATGAGACCATAATAGTATACTTACTTACTTAGTGACTTACGCTTCAGTCGATTACAATCGCTTCTAGAACGATAAATAATTTATTGTTCGTAACGGTAATGTAATATATTCACGAATAAGGTCAATGTCAGGTTACCTTTTGGCGAACTTTACCTTTGCTTGTTATACTTTTCGGTAAGAATATTTGGTCACGTGACAACCATTATGCTAATGCTGTACACTTCCAATACAACTTTCCGTTTTACTGTAGTGAGCCAAAAAACACTGAACATTTTACGACATAATTTAATGACAAAAAACAACAACAACCAATGTTGTATATCAGTCGTTGTGATTCTTTTATTAAACTGACTTTATTTAGCGTTAACCGTTCGATCAGTCTAGCAGTCACATAAACTTTAAAGTGCCTTAATATTAAGATATATTTTATTTATTATTATACAAACTTTTTTTTCAAAAACATTGTAAAAAATATAAGTTAATTTAAAAAAAGCAAACATTTCGCGATTTGCAGTACTGCACAGCATGCACATGAGACAGCCTGATGACGTTTACATAGATCGATGTGTTTTGAAAATTGTAAATACGAAATTGTTCTGGATAATATTGTAAATTATAACTAGAAAGTGTCACACTTGCGAAATTAAGCAAAAAAAAAAACAAAAAAAAACAACGTCATTTTGACTATTCAAAGCACTTAGACAGCAGACTACATGAGCAGTTGTGTTCAAATGTGTGCGGACTTAAACTTGCGTTATCGGACAGTGACCTGATATTACATAAAGTGGGAGGAGTTAATTGGTGTTATCGGTCAGTGGCATAATAACACTTAACAATTATTGGGTCAGCGTTGGAAAAGAAATTGTGCACACGTGCCAGTGCAGCGACCAATTGTGAAAATAAAGACATATTGTTGTTATTTTGTCTAAGTTGTCTCTATAACAATAACATAAATATGAGGATAAACAGGCACATTCATCTCGACCTGTGCTTTAAGACACACTCTTTAAAATTTGAATGGGTTGTGTTTCAAACTTGCGATATAAAAAGCTATAACATAAGTTTGAAAACTGAGTTGCTTCTAAGATTATGCAATAGCGAACAAATTCAGTGCCTTCAGTGCTTTGATTTNCAAAATGCTTGTGCGTAAATTGTCATCCCAGATTAGCCTGTGCAGTCCGCACAGGCTAATCAGGGACGACAATTTCCGCTTTTATGGAATTTTTGATTAAAATGATGTCTCTTCTAGCGAAAATCCAGTTTAGGCGGAAAGTGTCGTCCCGGATTAGTCTGTGCGGACTGCACAGGCTAATCTGGGACGACACTTTACGCACATGCATTTGCCCAGTTTTCTCAGAACACGACACAATACAACGCTTGGATTGGTTCCTATATTTGCTTTCGGTTTTATTCGTACACGTTTCGCACGAGTCAAATGAGACCATAATAGTATACTTACGTACTTAGTAACTTACGCTTCAGTCGATTACAATCGCTTCTAGTACGAAAACTAATTTATTCTTCGTAACGGTACTGTAATATATTCACGAATAAGGTCAATGTCAGGTTACCTTTTGGCGAACTTTACCTTTGCTTGTTATTCTTTTCGGTAAGAATATTTGGTCACGCGACAACCATTATGCAAATGCTGTACACTACCAATACAACTTTCCGTTTTACTGTAGTGAGCCAAAAACACTGAACATTTTACGACATAATTTAATGACAAAAAACAACAACAACCAATGTTGTATATCAGTCGTTGCGATTCCTTTCTTAAACTGACTGTTTTTAGCGTTAACCGTTCGATCAGTCTAGCAGTCACATATACTTTAAAGTGCCTTAATATTAAGATACATCATATTTATTTGTATACAAACTTTTTTCAAAAACATTGTAAAAAATATAAGTTAATTTAAAAAAAAAAAGCAAACATTTCGCTATTTACAGTACTGCACAGCATGCACATGAGAAATATGAATATTTTATGTGCGATCTGGGAAAACCGGGCTTAATGCATATGCGTAAAGTATCGTTCCGGCTTACCCTGTGCAGTCCGCACAGACTAATTAGGGTGGACACTTTCCACATAGACTTGATTTTCGTTTAGAAGAGACGTCATTCGCACGACAAATTCCATAACAGCTGAAAGTGTCGTCCCTGATTGTCTTGTGGACGTGGATCCACACTAAACGAACATGCATTGAGCCCAGTTTTAACAGAGGCTCATGACATATTTGTGTGTGTCGCTAATTATCTTCAGGAAATGCATTAGCGGCATTAGCGGCACTGTTCCATTTTTGAGAGACACAATGGTCATCTGAATGTGCGCTGTTATTCGTATACCATGCTGTGTTATTTAGAGTTCATACATAATGAGATGCTGCTATTCAGCAAGAACTCGATTCTATCTCGAATAATAATTGTATAATTTACTAGAATATTTCGATTAGATCAATTTTGCTTTATATCTGCCTATTTGGTGTATTTATGCTTCACGACTTGCAATATAGAAAGATTTACATTTTTCAGTCTCGATGTAATTGTGTTGGTGTTTATCAGCCACGTTCTGGAAAAACTGGGCAATGCATGTGCGTAAAGTGTCGTCCCAGATTAGCACTCAGCACAGGTTATTTAGGAACGACACTGTCCGCTTGTATTGGGTTGTTTCGTTTAAAGGAAGTTTCTTCTACACGAAAAACGAGTCTAGGCTAAACGTGTCGTCGCTGATTAGCCTGTGCGGACTGCACAGGCTACTCTTGGGCGACACTTTACGCACATGCATTAAGCCAAGTTCTGCTCTAAAACATGCTTATTTACCTCATTGACAAACCATATAGAATTGTATTTAAGCAAATTTTATGGTTTAGTATCTATTATCATTTCTGGTCATTCGTAATCGACTGATCTTTTCGTGGAAAGAAAAGTTGCAATTCTAATATGAGTCGCGCTCTTGGAAAAAAAACGGGCTAAATGCATAATTATGCGTAGTGTCCTCCCAGATAAGCCTTTGCAGTCCGCCCAGGCTCATCAGGAGCGACAATATCTTTTATAGCGGAAAGTGACGTTTTCTGATTAGCCTTGCGGACTGAACAGGCTAATCTGTGACTGCACTTTACGCACATGCATAAAGCCCGCTTTTCACAGAGCTATTTTCACAGATATGTGTTGCGACACCAATATTTGTTATTTGAAATTCATCTCTGACCTATTTGCGAAACGTGTTCCCATAAGCATTGAGACAAAAGTAGACTTTGTTGTGGGTACATGCAAACGTATGTGTGAAAACATAGAATGTAAAATGTAACTTGGTCAAGAAGAAAAATGCGGTTGTATTTAAGGATTCTTGTTTCAAATGACATTTGGTTTCGTGACAATTTGCCAAGCGACTCGTTTTTATAACTTGATATTCAAATGTTACTGTAACAATAAATTGTTTATTTATGCGGACATATGGCCTAGCGCTGCTGATGGTTTTGTAGCACAAGGTGTAGCGGTGGTGACACGGCTACTAACGGTAGTTGTTGTTTGTGATGAACAGTAGGTGTTGGTGGTGGTGTACAGTAGGTGCTATTGGTAATAAGCATTACAGCTGCCAGTATCAGGAAAAGCAGCATTCGATGCAACTATGGACATTTGAAGTTTGTGGATAGTCCTTATATGTTATTAGTGAAAGTAGCCGTTCATGTGACCTTCAGTTCTATTTGTTTATAGAGCATGGGCAACCTTTCCATTTCAAGACGACATGTTGTATTTGTCACGTGTGAAATAGTCTTTATGTGTTGCAACAGTTATAAAGGAATGGTACATACCTGCTGTATAAACTGTTAACATTATTTGTGACAAAATCACTCACTCGTTTTCTGTATCCAGTGAAATATACAGGTGGCATTCGTGTCCTTCTTACACATTTCGAGTTGATAATAAATATATAGAGGTAAAAGTTAAGGTTAAAGATAAAACAGCTAGGTAAGACTTCGCTCATCTGTAATTCACAGTTATTGTACACCGTAAATGTGTTATGAACCTAATACAATTATATGATATTGTTCACCATTTTACGAAGGACGCTACGCCCATGTATGGTTGATTTTATATTGAATTACTTAGTCGTTAGTGCGAATAAACTGTAATACGGAATATGGGCATGCGCGAGTTGTAAGATCTTAAAATACGCGATATTGATTTCTCCATTAACGTTCATCTTATTGCATCAAGTGGTTCAATTAAGCTCAAGGCAATGTATTTATTTGTAATACATCTTGCCCTGAACGAATCATTTGATAAGCGGGAAATGCTAGGTATTAACCTAATTGTATGTAATTGAAATATGGGTGGAAATTTGTGGTTTCATACGTGCATTTGATTTTGTGAGAGATTATTCGTTTAAGAGCAACTGTTAAAAAGTGTTCCGGTTCTTAGATGCGGATTACACTTGTGTTATCGCAGCTGTTATTTATTTTACATTTATATTTTCCAGGAACGTTTGATGCACCTTTGAAAACATGGACGTACGCATTCGGAAATTAAAAAGTACGGAGTCTTCTCCGGTAATGAGCCGATCTTTGCCGACTAGCCAAACATTTCCGAGTGGGAAAACCAACACTTGTTTTCAGCAATGTCTCAATTCTAGTACGGAGAGTATGAATTCCGAGTCGGCACGTTCGCCGAAGCTCGGACATTACCGGAAAATACCGAACATGTCCGACTGTGATGTTTGTCGAGCAATTATTAAAGAAGTAACAACATTGAAATGTGTTCATTCCACTTGCGATAAATGCATGGAAAAATATAAAATTGATAAAAATGGCTGCCCGGTGTGTGAAGCAGACGATTCGCCAAGTAACTCGAGTAGCGAACGCACACCGGAAGACGGTTTATACTCGGTGGAGGAGTTGTTCATGAATGGCATTGACAACGAAAAGGACACGGAATTGACTGAAACGGATTTGAATGATTTAGAGGAGAGAGTGTTTCGAATGATCAATGCGAAGCAGGCGCGCCTCAAAGAAGAACAGCTGCGAGTGACGACAGAAGCTGAAGAAGAAATTCTTAAAATCAAAGACCACGTGGCTCGACTGAAAGTACAGATTGATGCAAAGGCCGAGTCGTTAGTTCGCAATGTCCAGGAGAGCAAAATACGACACTGCGCCGATCTGAAACGAAGAGAGAAGGATATTGCAAGGTTTACAAAAACCGTTCAGGACTCACTCCTGAGCACAAGGAACACGTTGAAAAACGTAACTGAGGTCGGGTTAGAAAGAAAACGAACAGCTGAAGAAAACTTACAGAATCTTGCAAATATTGCGGAACAATTTGTCGATGAGAATGTACACGTAAGATTCAACGTGAAATCTCTAACCGACAGCGCTCTTGAGAGCGTGGTGGGGAAGGTGGGCGTCCGCGTGTTCCTGGGACAGCCGCTCTGCGCCACACTGCAGAAGACATTCTTGCTCCCGGCTGCAGTTCTCAGCATCTGTCCGATCAGCGGGACCCAGGCGTGGATTGCATACCAGAACTATATCCAGCTGTGCTCGAAATCTGGGGAGCGCTCCCACCCGATTGACATTGGAGACGACGTTCATGACCTTTCGCTGGATGAGAGACACAACGTTCTTATCGCCTGCCACACGGGAGTGAAAATCATGACCCCAAATCTCACGGTACGGACCCTGTTCACATGTGAGCAACCAGTGCAGGGTATTGCGTGCATGAGCGACGGTCGTATAGTTGCGTGTGTGGGAACAAGTGTAGCTATTTTCGATAAAAATGGAAAGTCGCTCAAGGACCTGTCACATAACGGTATTGGAGACATCAAGTTGCCGTATAAAGTGCGAATTAACACCGAGGGAGAGATTTGTGTCTCGGATTACCAGTCCAGTCACGGGGACGTCAGTATTTTTAACTGTGAGGGTGTCGCAATCGCGAAAATTCGAACGGAGGGTATGGCGCCGAGAGGAGTCACGTTCAATCACCAGGGACTGATTTACGTCACCGATTTTCGGGCCGACAGGATAAACGTGTATTCTACTTACGGTCATTTCTTGCAGACGCTCTTCAACAGTTGCGCCAACGGCATGTCCGGGCCGCTGAGCATAGCGGTAGATCCGGCCGGCGACCTCTGGACCGGAGACTGGAAGCGGCGAGTGCGCGTGTACAGTCAGAGCGTGGAACCAGCGTCGCAGAACGCGTGTATGTGAGTGTTATCGCGTGGAATCATGGTAGCAGATCGCATGTACATGAATGTTATTGCGTGGTACCAGCGCTATAGAAAATATTGCTCGTGGTATTCGAGCAAATTGTTTGTAATACCTTTAAAATGTGATGACTGGAAGAACCGGGTGTAGCAACAACATTGAACGGTTTTGTGTAGACAATCAAATATTATACCATTAGGGGGATCAAATTAGCTCCATTGTTGATACTTGTATGTGTCTTGTACGTTCCATTTTTAGGGAAAAAATCAATAAATAAAGGAGCATTACACGCAATATGTCAGCAATTAGATTGGTCCTATAAATTACATAATTGCTTAAATTGTATTGTAAAAATAGGCGGTTGGTTGGAATAACTTCCAGAACATGATAATCCGATTTTGTTGCGATATTATTAGGTTATGTTTCTGTCGTTAGAGTCTCATATTTTCCGAAGTATTAAGTTTACTGATGATGTCAAACGACTGTAGTAATAGGGTGAACGACAGCGCATCTAGATTCTCATGTATTTCCGCTTATTAATACAAATAATGTTGGAAACTTCCCTTGTTGTAACGAACCACTCAACAATGGGCCTTTTTTCTTTAAATCTTATACTCAACGCCTGCTGGTAAATTTGTATTTAAAGGTTCTATTGCGGTAACATGTAATTTCAATTCACAGATTTAAATGAACCTATAAAGTAATTTTACTAAAACACGTTGAAGACATCAGCAGGACGTGGACTGACACATATAAATTATAATAGAAAACAAATCTGAAAGTGAATATTGTGAATAATATATTATGCGTGTCGTATGAACGCAGATTCAATAGGTCCGGTTTCGTCACGATATCTCTCATATGCAAGGTTTGAAAATTATTTACCACAAAAATGCGACGCAGTTCCACGTGATTTATTTACCATAAAAGTATGTTTAACTTTGGGTATTAAGTGTTTCAAACACACGTTCTACTATAGACTTATTATCAACTTCTGTTTGGAATAAAAGAAGATTTATAATTATTGCATGGGTAAGGTCCAGACGTTTTCAGCATCATTGAATCACTATAATGAAGCAGAAATAATAAAATACACAGGGAGTAGCAGCTCGGGGCTATTTGATACAGATTTAACTAGAAATGGCGCGGCAGATGCCGACGCCTATCCACACGCCGCATGGATGTTATATTAAAAGGCAATTTTGGGTGGGCAGGGTAATGTGGACATGGATGGTCGAGATAGACCGTGTTGACATAAGAGATGTTCAGTATTAAACAATGTCACGTCAATTGGTGAATAAATGTGTCGTGTTCCGAGTAAACTGAGCATAATGCTTGTGCGTAAAGTGTCATCCCAGATTAGCCTGTGCAGTCCGCACAGGCTAATCAGGGACGACACTTTCCGCTTTAATGACATTTTTCGTTTAAATGAAGTCTCTTCTTAGCAAAAATCCAATTAAGGCGGAAATTGTCGTCACTGATTAGCCTGTGCGGACTGCACAGGCTAATCTGGAATGACAATTTACGCACATGGATTATGCCCAGTTTTCTCAGAACACGACACAAATGAAGAAGTTATGTTAAAACAAAATGTTTGGCCCCACCCCAACCCCTATTCTCCTCTATCTCCTCCTTCACTATTAACACTAGAACCTTGAAACTTACATATACTTGCATATGTGCAACGGTGCACTATTCTGAAAATTGATCTGACCCCAGGGTCAAAAGTTATTATCATGTGCGTCGCATGTTGTTAGTAAAATGAGTTTTTATTTACCCATTTTACCCATTTTTTTCCCCATAACTTTTGCCCCAAGGGTCAGATCAAAATTCCGTCACCGTCACCGTCGCACATATGCTCATAGCTACCATGTGTGTATGTTTCAAGGTTCTAGTGCTAATAGTGTAGGAGGAAATATGGTCCGATCAAAAAAAAAGCGGACATCAATACAATATCCACACGCTTTTAAAAGCGTGGGGACAATGTGTGTAAGTTTCAAGGTTCTAGTGCTATTGAATAGTGTAGGACGAAATATGGTCCGATCAAAAAAAAAGCGGAGATCGATACAATATCCCCACGCTTTTAAAAGCGTGGGGATCACACTCGGGTTAAATGCATGTGCTTTAAGTGTCGTCCCAGATAAGCCTGTGCAGTCCGCACAGGCTTACCACTGACTACAAGAGAGTAGTCTCTGATTAGCCTGTGCAGACATGCATAACACTCCGTTTTCCCAGAGTGATGCTCATAACCAAGTTAAAGAAAACAATAAATTGACACTCGATTATCATTCGTTGTTGTAAGTTGTTGAAGTTATCGCAGATGTATGACGATGTGTATTGTGTGTAAAATTGGTACAGTGTCTCTTTTATATATATTTAGAAGCTGGATTGGTTATGTATATGCATATATTTTATTTTCAAGTTTATTGTACTTGTAAAATAAAATGCATTGCACGTCAAGTTTTGTCTTGTGGTGTTTTGTGTGTGACAGAAACAGTGTTTTTGATTGTTATTATCAGTATACATGTATGAAGAAGTTATATCAGCATTTCATTTTCAGCATTTGCATCGTCGTTGCATGCTCTTTAATCATTTACATCTAGCGAGCGACATCTCGACCAACTGCATGTTGTTTGGTAGTTACTGATTATTTCATCCCACCACCTTTAGCCCACCCAACCTAAACTCAACATCCAGTTTCTGCTACGTACATTTGTAACGTGTGCGCGTTCATTAAACTAAATAAGCTATTCGACAACGTCGTTATGTAAAATAGGTCTCCCAACCTGCCTTNATGGTAGTAATGGCTGGCTGTGTCCCCATTGCCAAATACAAACGCCTGATGACAATCAATAATGCATACTTCCAGGTCTTCTCCAGTCCGCTTAAATAGTTCATTAAGCGGAAGTACGTCAATGTCTTTGCGTGGACAAACAGTACACAAATGTACTGCGCACGATTCCGATGTTCTTGTTATGTCCAGGATTAGAGATTTAATGTCATTGTAAAGTGTAGATTGAGCAGAACCGGAAGCAGCATCGTTTCCCCCAGCATTAACAATGATGTTCTTGTATTTTGAAACGATTTCGCTACTCAGATTTGTCTGGATTCCGCGAAGTTTCTTTCCTGGGCAAGTAAGAACATCCATGTCCGTCTTCAAGTCAGACTTGTTTACCCCCTTCAAGATGGAGTCTCGTATGATAAGCGTCTGTATTGTTACTGTTTGGTTTGATCTTTGATCTTTATTTGGTGTATTATGTATTTCAGAAACCACCGAAGAGCTGTTATTTGAATTTTCAGTATTGGAACGTTGATCTTTATTTTGCGTAGAATGTGCCTCCGGAACATTGGAAGAGCTGTCATTTGAAATTTCTGCATACGATCTAGTAGGAGTTGCCATGAATTTATTTAGCGATATTTCAGTTTCGTTTTGTTGTGTTGTAATATAAGACATCTGGTTTTTCATTGATTCAGAGAAGGATTGCCACCGTTTTAGAAGTCCCTCGTTTAGGCTGCACATTTGCGTTTTAACAGATTCTGAATTTTGAGTTAACATCTTTCAACTTATTGTTCATGTCACTACAGCTCAGATTGTGTTGATTTTTTAATTCACATACAATATCTTTTATTTCACCGAGTTGCGTTGAGGTCTGTAGTTTCTGTTCCCGCATTTTACTTTTTAGTTAATTAATTTCACTTGAAACGGATTTCATAAAATCATTTAATATTTCATGGACATTCGATTTTGTGTCTTGATCAATTCGACGAGCAGGGTGTTCTTTTCGTACTGACTGAACTTTTTCATCTGATTTCACCTCAAAATTCAGCGAGAGGACAGATATCGACACGCTTTTTGATCCAACTTCAAAGAATTCTGCACGACAGACCTTGACAGCAATGTACCATCAAAAATGACTTAACCAAGATACAGTCAACCTTGGGCAAACAAACAGATAAGACGTCGCCTGTAAATCCAATGACATACAAGACAAAGAGAACTACAATCAGCTGCGTAAAAGCTCCAAGTACGAGTGCAAGCGAGCTNAATTCACAAGATAAATCAACGAGAATGAAGCCCTTTACTAAAAGCCATTTATGCCTAGTGGACTCTCCCATCCTTCTAAATTGGATCAATTTATTCTCAAAATCAGGGATGTCTAGTATATTTTTTTCTATCTTTAGAATATATCTTACCGAAATTCCTTTAAGCAAACAGCGCAGACCCTGATGAGACGCCGCATCATGCGGCGTCTCATCTGGGTCTACGCTGTTTGCCAAGGCCTTTTTTCTAGACGCTAAGCATAAATGGGTTAACTAGAATAAAATAAAACCAATGTGTTTCGAAGGTTAATTTAATTAAATTATTTTATTTAAACGCATTATTATTATTATCTTTCTTCTTGGAACTTTTGTTTTATCTGCATTGTTGTTTGATTGTGTTATCAATTATACTTAATTTGTTCGTGTTAATAGTTGTACTTAAACACATGGTCAGTTTTCTGGTAAATATGGCTTCGATATATGTATTGCGATTGCAAAAACAACTGTATTCCTTGGATTTAAATATCTACATTAGTGCTTGAACAAGTGCGGACTGCACAGGCAAACCTGTGATGAAACTTTCCGCACATGCAATAAGCCCGGTTTTTGCAGAATGAGGCTCACATACTGATGAACAGCCGAAGGACGTTAGTGGATGATGAAATAGTCGACAGTGACCCGTGTAATCAAGTACACTATAACTCGGTCGCAACTCGAACGGTAGCTATCATTTCAAGTGTTGACTTTAACTTCCCGGCGTTTTTGCCATACAAACAAAATAATGTCGTGTCCAATCATGGTCCATTTATAAGAAGGTCACCTCCTTGTCTGTACAGCAAACCTTCTGACCAAGATAACGACATTAAATTGGTAGTGTCACCGTTCAGTGATACTGAACGCAGTTACCATTTCGAATGCTTATTTAGATGGGAGAACACCCTTATATTTGAATAAATATGTTTAATATACTTACAGTTAGGAATAATATTAGTCTCGTTATGAAAAAACTGGGCTTAATGCATGTACGTAAGGTGTCGTCCATGCCTAGCATGTGTAGTCCACACAAGCTAATCAAGGACGACTCTTTCCGCGTTTATACATTTTTTCGTTTAAAGGAGGTCACTCTGAACGAAAATCCAGTGTAGGCGGAAAGCGTCATCCCTAATTAGCCTGTGCGGATTGTACAGGCT